>NEWO01001112.1:31109-42933 GCA_003013225.1 Phalaenopsis aphrodite | reverse complement strand
ACCCAATTATCTAAGGGGACTCCCTCATTTGGAAAAAGATGTTATAGATTAGGGAGGAAGCTAAAAAAATGTATGTCTGGGAGATTGGTGAGGGTTTGGTAAACATGTGGCGGGACAATTGGTCTTTGGAAGGCGACCTTCTGAATGATCAAAATGCTCCTGCCTCTCGAAAGAATGTCAAGGACCTTTGGGAATATGATAAGTGGAATCTTACTCCAATACTTCCTTTTTGTAGCCCTTCTCAAATCTCCAATATTCTAAAACTCTCTGTTAAACTTGGGCAAAAGGACAGAATTGCTATAAAAAAGAACTTACTTCCTTCTCAGCCTCCCCAACAGGTGGTGGATTGGGGTAAAACAATTTGGAATAAATTTCTCACTCCCTCCATGTCATTTTTAATATGGAGACTCTTCTTAAAATTGATTCCCACTGATAATATATTGAAATTGAAGGGCCTGAGAGGTCCCTCTAGATGCTTTTTCTGTCTTACTAAGGAGGAAACAATTGCCCACCTATTTTTTGCCTGCCCCTGGGTGCAAGAAGTTTGGTCTATTGTGATTGGAAAGATGATTGTCCCAACTATGAATCTAACATGGGAGGTATTCTATAATTGTTGGTCAGATTGGAGGGGAATCAATCTTCAAGACATCTCCAACATTGTGGCTTGGTTTGTTTGGATGGCTAGAAACCATTTGAAGTATGAATCATCTCTTATAGAACGAATAAAGGTGGATCTAAACTGTATTGCCTTTATACAAAAATTGATTAAATTTAAAAGCTTTGAAGCTGTGTTGGAACTGAGCCCATCTTTTAATCCTTCCATTACCAAAGTTTTGAAAATTTGCTGGTCTCTACCAAAGTATGGATGGATAAAAGTTAACACTGATGGTAGCTATAAATCTCAGTCTGCTGGTATTGGTGGTGTCTTCAGGAATCATGAGGGGAAGTGCATCTTGTTTTTTCAATCTCCTGTTAAAGCTTTGGATCCCCTTGAAGCTGAATGTCAAGCCATTTTTTGTGCCCTTAACTTAGCCAGATCTTGCAATTTTAACCAGCTATGGGTTGAATCTGACTCTTTGATGCTTATTAACATTATCAAGGGCTCCTACGACACTCCATGGAACTTAATAAGGTGGATTTATTGGATTCATCAATTGCTGAAGAACTACCCTATAAAGTTCTCCCATATCCACAGAGAAGGAAATAGACCCTCCAATTGGCTAGCTAGAAGGGGTCTCTATACTGAAGAATCTGTGGTGAGCAGAATGATACCTCCCCAATTGGATTTCCTTCTATCCAGTGATTTGTTGTCTTTTCCTTATATCAGATAGCTCCTTTTGTTGTTTTGAGAGGTTGCCTCCTTTTATAGGCCCTCTTTTCTTTTATTTTCTCTTTATAACTGGTTTACTTTAATTTTAATGAATTGGAGCTTGGCTCCTTACTTAATGTAAATATAAATATAAATATATATATATATATATATATATATATATATATATATATATATATATATATATATATATATATATATATATATATATATATATATATATATATATATATATACATAATTGTATTGTGTCAAATAGGAGCAATCCTGTTCTTTACCCTCTCAGATTGCATAATGAACATTGACTAATCCAGAGTTTGGTCGCTAAATTTGTGGTTAGGTTGAGAGGATACTGGCTCTCACTCTAGAGCCCCCACTTCTCCCTCCCCTGAGGGCTAACAATCTTGCTTTAGTTTTCAAGCAACTGAACCAAATTAGGGATTTTAGTCTGTCACCCTAAAATCTCCAATTCTGTTCCCATCAAAATATATTTCCATATTTATTTGCAGTCAACCCCATGGACTACATTCTCTCCCCTGAAATTGAGTGTGACTCTTACCTTGTTGCATAGCCCTTTTGGATCTTATGTTTCTCAAAAAGTTTTAATCGTTCAATTGACTAGTTTGAAAAGTAAATGAAGATCAGAGTTCAAATCATCAAAATTTATTGACATTTAAAACCTTACACAACAAAATTAATTCTTCACCAAACCATATCTCTTTGTAGGGAGAAGGGTAAAGAAGACTACTCAGAATTCATGGGAAGGATACAACAAAGTATGAATTTTATATATAAAAACAAGTTTACAAAATAAAGAAAAGAAAGAACACAACTTATCTCACACTCATTCTCAAGCAAATCCCTTGAAGTTCCCTTTAAGCACTTTCTCTCTTTACAATCACTCTCAATTCTCTCTTAGAAATGTAATGAAGAAGAAATCTCTCACCTTCCCTTTCCTCTTACAACTCTAAAAGAAAAACTTAACTCTTCCTACACAACACTTTCTCATTCCACTTGCCCACACACACTCTTCTTAGACCACACTAGACTCCTCTTTTTAATTGGTGCACCAACCTTCTCTTCAAAGAATTCAAAATTCCCTCCTTTTTCCCAAGAGGAGCATCTCTTCACATCAAGAGACAAATCCCTTAATCCAAGAGACATATCTCTTCATTTTAGAGCCTTTCCAAAGTGTCCAAATGCATTGAACCACTCTATCAGTCATTTGAATTACTTCAGGCCTTCTTGAACCTTTTAAAAATAGTCAATAACTGCCATAATTCGTCTTAATTTTCCTTGGGTGCCTCTGACACCAGGATGCTGAAAAACTACATTTTGACTCCAAATTTATTCCTTTTTGCTCTTTTTGCTCCAAATGCATAAAAATAATATTCCAGCAAAAAAAACATGAAAAATACTATTCTTTAAAGTTCAATCTTACTAAATTTAAGCATAAAATGTATACATAAAATTGCACAATTTTTTAGTGTATCACGCCCCTGAACATCATAGAGGAGGCTATAAATTTTTCAAACATCTATTAATGCTCCAGGTGGAGAACATTTAATTTGGGAACTCCGTGATTTCTAATGTGATGGTATCTTTCTTGATATCTTTTCATTGCATGTAGGGCATCCCGCGCAAAGTTCATCGGGGATCTCTGATGGTGTAGGCTCTACAAAGATCTCCGGCTCATCCCTTGTAACAAGAGGACAGCTGGAAGTCTGACTCAAATTCATGTCGTAAACTTCTTGCTCATGAATTGGAGTGAGCTTTGTGACTCCCTTCTTTACACATATTTTTTCCAATCAATTCAAATCTTCGTGCTTACATCAATTAGCATTTTTTTATTGTGTACATCATAGTAGTGCATCTGGGACTCTCTGTACAGTAGCACTGACTAAGACCCCTGTCGATGTTGTAATCATGGATTGTAGATGACCAACCCTCTCCATCGGGTCCTGCGCATCTGGAAACATTTTTTCCTTCTTTTTTTTAAGCAATGAGTCTTCCTTAGCTCTGATCCTCAGTAACGACGGTAATCCTTCTGTTTTGCTGTTGTTGACTATGCTCATTAGGGGACCCTCATAGTACACATTGACTTGCCCGTATTCTAATTCAAAATTTATAATGCCACCATGTGTGTCTTTCTCTCCATCTAGTACGAGATTCAAGCCATCGTCAAAAGCATGAATCACTTTCTGTCCTGATATTGTCCTTTAAAAGACAGGAAAACATCAACGGACTGAAGCTCAAAACAAATAACAAGAATAATAGTTCATTATTAAGTAGATTTTAATTGACACATATGCAATCAATTTTTTTAAGTTAACTTTCCAAAATTCATAATTGAAAATAAGAACATAGATGTGCAAATTTTATTTCATTAAAATTAATCATGTTTCACCAAATTTTATTAAAAATTTTCTTTGGACCCAGTCATAGACATTGGCCACATAGCCTCTCGGAAAATTATTGCTTTTGGAATTGATCTTGGAGAATGTAAAGTTGTGTAGTATTTCTTTAAATATTGTACACTGATCTGCAATATGGGCCTCTCACTCTGGAAATCTTCTAGCTGGTAAGATCCTTCTGAATATACCTTCTCCACCACGAATGGTCCCTCTCAAGTTAGTTCAAACTTTCCACCTATGTTGTGGTCTACAAGAATAGGCCTCCCGATAACAATTACAGGATCACCAACTTTGAATGTCCTTGGACGGACCAATTTGTAGGGCCTGGATCATCTTTGACTGGTGTAACTCCAAATTCTATTGTGTCATTAACTGCTTGTCTTAGAGATTATCCAATTCCATGAGTCTGAGCCTGATATTATCCTCTACTATAATTTGGTTGGCAACGATGACTTAGAGAGAGGGTAACTGAACCTCCAATGGAAGTACTCTCTTAGACCTGTACATGAGCGTAAACGGTGTAGACTGAGTAGGAGTTTTGAATGTTGTTCTGCATTCCCACAAAACTTATAACAACTTATCTTGCCATCCTCTTTTTTTATCATCCAATGCTTTTTTTAAAATTTGCACGAGCATCTTGTTGAATGCCTTTGTTAGGCCATTCACCTTGGGGCTGTAGATTGTAGAATATATCTAATCTATCTCGTGTCGTCTAATAAAGTTGTTGATCTTGGTACTCTTGAAAGTTGAACCATTGTCTGAAATGACTCTACACAACACACCAAAATAGTAGACAATCTAATTTTTAAAAAATTGAAGAACATGCTACGCTATAACCTCTCGTAATGACACTACCTCTACCCATTTAGAGAAGTAATCTGTGATAGCGAGAATAAGCTTTGTTCTTGATACAACAAAAAAATTCACAATTTTATGTATACATTTTATGCTTAAATTTGGAGATATTGCAATTTAGAGAAGGGTATTTTCATGTTTTGTTGCAGGTATATTTATTTTAGGCATTTAAAGAAAAAGGCGCAAAAAAGAAGAAATTTGGAGTCAGATGCAATTTTTCAGCATACTGGTGTCAGAGGTGCCATTTTACAGAGAAGAGGCGCCAGAGGCCCCAGAAACCAAAGAAAAGTGCAGAACTCCAGAAAACAGGCGCCAGAGGTGTCAGGAATGAATTAAGATGAATTGTGGCACCTATTGACAATTTTTTAGAGTTTTTAGAAGGCTAAAAGTAATTCAAACGCCTAATGGATTAGTTCAATGAAGCTAGACACATTGGAAAGGCTCTTGAATGAAGAGATATATCTATTGGATGAATAAATTTGTCTCTCAATGTGAAGAGGTGTGCCTCTTGAGAAAAATGAGGGAATTTTGAATTTCTTGGAAGAAAAAGCTGGTACCTAAATTAAGAGGTGAAGGAGGAAGTTTTAGAAGGGGCGACGTGAGAAGTCTGAAAGAGAGTTAGGTTTTGGATAGGATTTTCTTTTAGAGCTGTAAGAAGAGAGGGAAGGTGAGAGATTCTTTCTCATTGCATTTCTAAGAGAGCATTGAGTGTGATCCTAAAGAGAGAAAGTGCTTAAAGGGAACTTCAAGGGATTTTCTTGAGGAGGAGTGTGAGCTAAGTTATGTTCTTTCCTTTCTTTGTTTTGTAAACTTATTTATATATATATATATATATAATTCATGTTTTGTCGTATATTTCTCATAAATTATGAGTAGTCTTCTTTATCCTTTTCTCAATAATGAGATATGATTTTGTGAAGAATTAATATTATCGTGCAAGGTTTTAAAAGTCAATAAATTGTGATTATTTGAACTCTGATCTTTATTTACTTTTCAATCTGGCCAATTAAAATGTTAAAAATTGGTTTAGAAACATATGATCCAAAAAATTTATGCTTTGTACAATAAGGTAAGAGTCACATTCAATTTCATGAGAGAGAATGTAGTCCATGGGGTTGAGTGCAAATAAATAGGGAATATATTTTGATGGGTGTAGAATTGGAGAATTTAGGGTGATAGTTTAAAATCCACCATTTAGTCCAGTTGCTTGGAAACTAATGCAAGATTGTTACCCCACTAGGGAGGGAGAAGTGAGAGTTCTGGAGTGGGAACCAGTATCCTCTCAACCTAACCATGAATTTAGGGACTAAACTTTTGATTAGCTAATGTTCTTTATGCACTCGACAGATGGTAAGAAATATGATTTCTCTTATTTGGCACAATAAAATTTTATATATACTTTTAATTGATTTTAATTACATCATTAACCATAAACTCATTTTAATAGGGAAAGATGTTTTCTTAAATTTGAACCCTTCGTTACAAAACTTTGTTTAGTCTTATTAAGTTTAACATTGAAGTTTAGAAAATAACATAGTTAACTTTGTTATTTTAACTACATTTCAATTAGCATACATTAAATTTACTTTAGATTTATTTTCTTACTTATATTTTTATAGTGTGAATATTGTGTTTTATATTATAACCATAAGATTCTCTCCAATTTTTCCCCCAAAAGTCATATCTTTTAGAACTAAGAGACAAGTCCCTTCATCCAAGAGACATATCTCTTCATTAAAGAACTTCAATAAAGTGTCGAGATGCATTGAACCACTCCATGCAACGTTTGAAATATTTGAAGGTTCAAAAATAGCTCAAAAATAGTCACGATCCATCTTGCTCTGTCTTAATTCATCTCCGGCGCTTCTGGCGCCTCTGACACCATCTTAATGAAGTCTGTGTTGTTCTCTAAATTCTGGCACCTCTGGTGCCAATTTTGGTGCTTCTGGCACTGCTTCTCTGTAAAATGACACCTTTGGCACTAGCTTCTAGCGCGAACTCTCTAGAAAATGGTGCCTCTAGCACCATGATCATGAAAATCTCCATTTTGGCTCCAAATTTCCTCCTTTTTGCTAATTTTCCCTCCAAATGCCTAAAATTGATATATCTGCAATAAAAAAATAAAAATATCTTTCTTCAATGTGCAATATCACCAAAATAAGTATAAAATTTATACATAAAATAGTACATTATTTTGGTGTTTAACCTCCTCATGTTTGATTTTATTCATTGTCATCCAGAGAAACCAAACAACAATTCAAGGAATAATTTATCCTTTAAAATCTCCTTTCATTCTTTATAATAGTCCAAGAAGCTAGACCAACCATTGTCAACTCCAAGCAGTTTTAATTGGGATAAGATGTTGCTCCACACTTCCCTTGCAACTTTGCAATGAAAAAATAGATGCTGGAAAAATTCTTCTTCACGCTTACATAATTAACACCTAGTGGGACCCATGATACCCTTTAGTTTATGGATGTCATCTGTTGACAGAAATTTGGGAAAATGCCTCCAAGCAAATAGTGACATTAATGGGCTCAAGTATTTGCACCATGTTGACTTACCCCATTCAACTTCAGACCATTGGTACCACTTTTGGTAAGTGTATTTAGTAAGAGAACGCTTGCTGGGGTTTTTTTGTGTTACCTGGTTTGTATTTTGAAATGTGATTGGGAGTTAAAAAATTTCAAATCTTTTCTCCTTGCTAACTAACATATCCTGTTTATTCCCATCCCATTGATTATTAGACCAGCATTTCCTGATGGGCAGTGGGGTTAAAGGGCTCAGGCCTGGTACAAATTTAGCCAATTTCACTGCACAAACCTCTCATATGTAGAGATCATTATCCATAAATCAGATTTAATAAATTCTACCCAGGTTTTGGAGTCTCCTAGATTTATTGTTTGTTATAATTGGGAGTGTGTACTTAAAATACTTGCTGCTCATGAATTCCCAAATGGTGTTCTGCATCCTGAATTTGATCCATAATTTGCAAAATAAGATCTAATTAACATGCCGAAAAGATTTGATACCCAAGTAACCAACATTAATAGGCATACATAGTTTGTCCCATTTGAGCCAATCTAACTGTTTGTGTCTCCCCTCCCAAATAATTTTTTTATGATGCATCTCTAACAACCTTTGTGTGCTCTTTTTCATCTTCATCATTTACAAAATGTACATAGAGAATTAGGAATGCTTTTAATAAGTGTGAGTCTTCTACCATTTGATAGATAAGCATTTGTCCAACAAGAAATTTGTTATAAAAATTTGGCCACCACTTCATCAAAATATGTTTATCTTCTTCGACCTTTGATGATTTGAACACCTAAATACTTTAAGGGGAGCAAAACAGTCTTGAGACTAGTATACTCCTTAATCTAGTTTTTAGAGGATGGATTCACATTGTTGCTAAATATAATTTGACATTTTTGGGAATTGAAAGTAAGAACATAAAGGGCCTAAAACTTTCTAAGTATGCTATATATCTTCCCTACAGCTGGTTTAGAAGCATTAGAAAAAAATGATTACATCATCAACACAAATGAGATGACAAACCATATATTTAGCATTATTGACAAACCTAATGTGGCCATGAGAGTGATATGCTTTGTTATGTTGCCTTGATAGATAATCTATACCAAGAATGAAGATGCTAGGAAAAAGGGGGTCTTCTTATTGTATCCCTCTAGAAGTAGTCAAGAAGCCATGAAAGTTCCCACTAACCAAAATAGTGTAATAATTGTTAAGCAGCCTGACTGACTTTTTGTGTAAATCAACAATTACAAGAATTTGATGACGCTACTAGAAGATTTAAATTCTAGCAATGATGCCAAAAACTTGACTGCGACTTTATATATATATGTTTGATTTAATAAAGATGTATAGATATAATATTCAATAATGTTAAAGTCGAATTTGTCAACGCAAGTATACGTANTAATATAATTCTGTGCATACAGATTGAAGGGCTGATTCCTTTAATATCAGCTAAGGTCCAACCAAAAGCTCTCTTATATCTTTTCAATGTATCTATCAGTCTTTATTCTTGTAAATCATTTAATTCTGAATATATAATAACAGGTAATGTAGATGAGTCTCCCAAAAATACATACTTCAAGTAGTTAGGTAATATTTTCAACTCAAGTTCAGGTGGTTTAATAATTGATGGAAATAGATTCTTATCATCATTTTCTGTAATATCCAACATTTCAAATCTTTCCTGAACATAATCGAATTCTTCATTTTCTAATTTGTCCAGAATAATTTCATCATTTTCTTCAAATTGTTCTTCAAAATACTTTTTATCTTCAAAATATTCTTTGAAATGTTCATTCAGTAGATGTTCAACAATTTCCATGCGAAAACATTCATTATCTCTTTCAAAAGCAGGGTATTTCATAGATTTCACAATGTTAAAAGTCACTTTTTGATCATTTACTCTCATAGTTAATTCTCCTTTTTGAACATCTATCATAGCTTTTCCGGTAGCTAAAAATGGTCTCCCTAAAATAATAGGTATTTCTTTATCTTCCTCCATATCTAAAACAATAAAATCCACCGGAAAGATAAATTTGTCAACTTTTACTAACACATCTTCTATAACTCCTTTAGGATATGTAATTAATCGGTCTGCTAATTAAAGAGTTACAGAAGTAGGTGAGATATCTCCTAATCCTAGTCTTTTGAAAATTGATAGAGGCATAAGCTTAATGTTGGCACCCAAATCACATAAAACTCTTCCATAGAATTTTTCACCGATAGCACATGATATAGTGAAACTACTAGGATCTTTTAATTTTTCAAGAAGCTTTTTTTGAATAATTGCACTACACTCTTCGCTAAGTGCAACAGTTCCATTATCTGTGAACTTCCTCATCTTGTTCAGAATATCTTTCATAAACTTCACATAATTGGGCATTTGCTCTAAAGCTTCTACAAAGGGAATATTCACCGTTAACTTCTTAAGAATTTCTAAAAATTTTGAAAATTATTTATTCTGTTTATGTTGCTTCAATCTTTGAGGAAACGGTGGTGGAGGTTTTTCCACAGTAATTTTCATTGGTGTAAATGAATACTCTAAATCTGGGTATTCATGATCGTTTTCTTTTTCGGCATCCACTTTTTCTTTTTTCAGTTTCTATTTTTTTTTGTATTCTTGTCTCTAATTCTTTTCCACTTCGTAATTGAATCACCTTGATTTGTTCTTTTCCTTGATCTTTAGGATTTGGTTCCATAGTACTCAAAAAAGTTCCTATTGTTCGGTTACTAAGTGCAGTAGCGATATGCCCTAATTGGTTCTCAATATTCTTAATAGCAGTTCCTTGATTTTGTAATTGATTTCCTTGAATCTGTAATTGATTTCCTTGATTCTGTAATTGTTGACCCTTGTTTAATATCAGCTCTTCCATAGATAACTTCTTCTCCTTAATTTGAGTATTACTGTTAAATCCTTGAGGATAAGAAGGTCTATAGTTAATATTTTATTGGTTGGATGAATTTTATAATGGGTTCACTGAGTTTTTTGCCCATTGTTGATTTGTAGAAGAATTGTTATTCCAATTAAAATTTGGATAATTCTTACAACTTGGGTTATAATAGTTCGAGTATGGGTTTTTGGGTCTAGTAATAGCATTTAAGCTTTCATATGAAGGTTGAACATCTACAAATTGCCCAGATGAATTTTTTTCCATCATAGGAGGTGTTGAAGAATAATTCATCCCATAATGATCTAATTTCTTTGATATTGCAGCAATCTGTGAAGCTAACATAGATATTGCATCAGAATCATGGATGTTAGCTACTCTTTTAGGATTTACCCGCTCAGAGGGCCATTGAAAATTGTTGGTAGCCATTTCTTCTCTTAATGAATAAGCCTCATCAAATGGTCTTGACATTAAAGAACCACCAGCCGCAACATCTATAATCGATCTCAGAGATCCTACTAATCCATTATAAAAGGTTTGAATTATTAAACAGTCTGATAATGAATGATGAGGGCATTTCCTAAGAAGATCTTTAAATCTCTCACAAGCTTCATATATTGACTCTTCATCAATCTGACAGAACGATGTTATGTCATTTCTTAGTTTAGCAGTTTTGGATGGAGGGAAATATTTGGATAGAAGTTTTTGTGACAGTTCTCCCCAAGTTCTAAAAGATCCAGGGCTAATGAGTTTAACCACATTTTAGCCTTATCCCTCAGTGAAAAAGGAAAACATTTAAGTCTAATAGCATCGTTTGAGACTCTACCATATTTAAAATTAGCACATAGTTCTAAAAAACTAGCGAGGTGTAAGTTAGGATCTTCATTTGGTGTGCCTCCAAATTGATTGTTAGGTTTAAGCTCAAATGAATTAGCAGCTACATCAGGATTTTGGATAGATAAGTGAATTTCATCTATTGTAGGATTTGCATAATCTCTTAAGGGTCTACGTTGGTGTTCATTCATGATGTTTTTCATTGTATCACAATTTTTAGGTTTTTCTTTTGATTTTCTAATTTTTCTAACAGTCCGTTCTAATTCTGAATCGTATGGTATAAGATTTGTAGGTCCAAATTTGGGCATACTATTTAAAATTAGTACTTAATAATATAAATATAAATATAAATATAAATATAAATATATAGATAAGTTGTAATTTAAGTAAAACTCTTTAATAATTCCAATATGTCTGTTACTCCTAAAATTCTCCCCGGCAACGGCGCCAAAAACTTGACCGACTTTTTGTGTAAATCAATAATTACAAGAATTTGATGACGCTACTAGAAGATTTAAATTCCAGCAACGATGTCAAAAGCTTGACTGCGACTTTATATATATATGTTTGATTTAATAAAGATGTATAGATATAATATTCAATAATGTTAAAGTTGAATTTGTCATTGCAAGTATACGTATCGCTCAAGTAATATAGGGCTCTAATGGAGTCCTAAATATCAATCCCACAGGAAAAAATAGAATACTACGGACTAAGATTTAATAAAAAGTAATACTTCAACTACAACGACATTCAAGTTGCTTGTCTGTCACTAATAAGCAATTGAAATAAGTAGATAATTTGGATAATAACTACGTATAGAAAATAACGTTTAATTGTGATATTCAAAATATAAGAAAGCATCATTCTCCTTGCCAAGAAATTATAGTGAATAGATAAAATAAATTAGTTCAATTTATATTGTGCCAAATAAGAGCATAAATATTCTTTACCCTTTGGTCCAG
>NEWO01001112.1:14962-30763 GCA_003013225.1 Phalaenopsis aphrodite | reverse complement strand
CTCAACATATTTTAACAAATCAATTGGCCAGATTGAAAGTAAATTAAGATTGAAGTGAAAAGATCATCACAATTTCTTAAATATTTTCATGGCTTCACCAATTCAAATCACCATTTCACAAATCTCGAGACAAGGAGAAAGACAGAGAAAACTACTTAGAACTTATGGGGAAAACACAACAAAACTCGAAATTCATATATAAAATCAAAGTCATACAAACTATAACAAGTAAATAACTTATCTCTAAATTTCTCCCCAAGAACACTTCTCGAAGTTCCTCTGAATCTCTTCCTTTCTTTACAGCACACAGAATTCCTCTTCAAAGTAGCAAGGAGGAAGAAATCTCTTATTTTCCCTCCACTCTTACAATTTCTCAAAGAATTCCTCACAATTTTACACTCTAACAACCTCCAAAAGTCTCTCCAAACCTTTCAAAACCTTCCTTCCTTTTCTTCATTTTCGGCCAAAATGTTCTCTGTAAAGATGTGGATGAGTTTTCCTAAGAGT
This sequence comes from Phalaenopsis aphrodite, assembly GCA_003013225.1. Taxonomy (NCBI): domain Eukaryota; kingdom Viridiplantae; phylum Streptophyta; class Magnoliopsida; order Asparagales; family Orchidaceae; genus Phalaenopsis; species Phalaenopsis aphrodite. The sequence goes on along the minus strand of NEWO01001112.1, from coordinate 30,256 downwards.
CGCTTACGCACCCCTCCAAAATCCAGCCTTATCCATTGTACATGTCACAAAACCGTCGATCCCGCCGTCGACGGCCTCGATGGCGTCGTCGGCAGCCTTCTAGAGAATTTATCTTGTAGCCTAGTGAAAAGCTTGTCGTCGGCGGCCTCGATGGCACCGTCGGCGCCCTAGTGCAATTCTCCACATTTTTGTCATTTTTGCTCCAAATTCACTCCTTTTTGCATCTTTTTGCTCCATTGACCCTATTTCATCATTCCTGCAACAAAACATAAAAAATACTTTTCTTTAAATTGCAATATCTTTAAAAACAGTATAAAAGAGGTATGAAAATCTCAACATATTTTCCTTTGGTCACAGCCACCTTTGAATAATCTGACAGAAACTTTGGTTGAATCCCCTTCCTTGAAGCACTTCCATGATGAACTGCCAACGGATATTGTCATAGGCTTTTTTGAGATCTAGCTTGAACATGAGATTAACAACTCTACATGGTTTGTCAATATCCAACACTAATTCCTAAGTGAGCAACACATTATCAGTAATGTGCTGCCCTTGACAATTGCTAATTAGTTAGGAGAAATAATAACATGATGGAAGGGTTGAAGTTTAGAGACCGATATCTTACTTATTATGTTAGAGATCACTATAGTGAGTCCAACGGGTTTTAAGTTGTGCAAGGAGCTTTTGATATAATCCTTTGGGATCAAGGTAATATTAGACATAACAAAATACTTAAGCATGTCCTCCCCTAAAAAAAACTCTGTATTGTAGCTATAACCTCTTTCTTCATAGTGGAACAAAATTTCTTGCCAAACTTGGATGAGAAGCTATCTGCCCTAATAGCTCTGTCACCATCAATAGAACATAAAGCCCTCCATATTTCTACTTCAATGGAGATGAAATAAATCTCAATATGTCTAGTTAGTTCTAGCTCTTCCGCAAACAAGGATGTGTTAAAGAGTTGTTGATCACAGTGGTGAGGTACATTCATAAAACATTGAAAATGTTGGATAACATTTTGTTACAATCAAATTATGGTCAATGAGCCATTCATTGTTAAAGCCTCTGATTTTAAAGATATCATTGGTTTTCTTCTTATGTTTTACGCAAACATCAATGAATTTTCTGTTAGCAGCTTTTTACCTAAACAGTTGTTCCTTCCAATTGATAGTTTGTGTGAGCTTATCATTGACTTCCAAAAATGCATTCCCATTTGTTAACCCTAGTGCCTCGACCTGTTCAACTATCAATGCTTCCATTTCAGCCTTCTATATCTTCTTTGATAGATTCCTAAAGCATTCCAATTCTAATTTTTCAACTTCCATGCTATAGATCTTTGGGTATTAAACAATATTTGCCTTGGAGTATTTCCCTTTGTGGGTTGCTAAACTAACTATATAATATTTAAGCAGTCTTGGTATTCTGTCCAAACGTTATAGAATCTAAACCTTGACTTGGAATTAGAAGTAGTTCAAAATATGGTCGGCAGGAGTGGTTTCTAATTTGAGTAGTAGTAGGGGAGATGTGTAACAACAGAGTGAAGATATTCCTCCATCTAGTAAAGGTTGAAATGAAATTGATCCAGCCTCTCATGTAATTTACCTCTCTTTCAAGTATCCAATGGGTTTAGCTGATTTAACTCCAGAAGATTTGTTTATTTAATGTTATCTAAAAAATGATAATACTGCTAAAATTGATTGATCTGCCCACTCAGCCCCTCCCCCCCATTTGCATCCGGGTACGCAATACTATCAAAATATCCTCCAATAAGCCAACTTCCACTCATGAAATCCTTAATTTGACGTAGTTGTTCCCGTAACTCATCTTTGTCTACTTCTATATAGCCAACATATATAAAGGTAACAAAAACATCCAGAAAATGCCACTTAAGTTTAACATGTAAGCATTGTTAATGATCAAATATCACTTCCCATTAAACTTCTTTTCTACAAAAAAAAATAAAAAAAAATAAAAATAAATTTAATTATTTTTGTTAGAGAAATTTGAAAGTTGGGGAAACTTTTAACTAATGTTTTATTCACTTTGGACACGAGTGGTTCCAAAATAGTAAAATATGTAAGTTTATGAATTCTATTGAGATGGAGGAGTGTGTTCAAAGAATTTGAATCAGAGATTCCCCTAATGTTCTAACATAGAAACTTAATCAAGATGGATGTATTTGGTGGCTATAAGGGGCCTCCTTTATGCCATCCCCTAGGGAGGGTCAATATGACAATCATCTAGTAGATTTTCGAGTTATAGACTTCCATTTTTCATTCTTGTGCTTTTATGAATTTCGAAATGCTCTTCCATTGAGGATCTTATTAGTGGCAAGGTTTCTTCTACAATTGCAGTCTCCTATAGATCATTCATTGTTGGATATAATGCAATATTTGGTGCATCTTGAACTATGTTGATTGGCAATTGTTGTTTAGTATCCATGATATTGTGTGAAGGGCTGCTTCGTGTGTCTTAGTAGGTCAAGTTTCAACGCTAGAAATGGCGACAACAAACAAATCTTGTGAAGGGTAGACATGAGTAGCAACAACTCCTAAGGAAACCGCAGGAGCCAAGTCTATCACTCATGTTGCATCCACTAGAGTAGATTTATCAGGGACATGTGGATCTTTATGAGTTTGATCCTCCACACCAGTATCTATATCAAGTTGTACAAGAGGGTTAGTTTTCAAGTTGAGATTTGAGTCATTTGTCCAGTGTGTGACCAAACATCTTATAGTGGTTGCAATAGTAATGTCTTCCCTCCATAACAATTTGTTTGTCAGTAAACATTGTGTGTTGTACGAAGCCAAATCTCTTGAACTTTTAGAAGTGTGATATCCCTCTCCACTAGGATCCAAGTAGCAGAAGATCTTGACAGGTTGCATGTGTAAATATCTAATTTCATTGGTCTACCAAGTGTATCCCCAATTGAATAAAGTACTTGATGGTTGAAAAAGTGCAGTTTGAGACCAAATATGTAACATAGGAGGTTCATGGCTTGGATCAAACTTAGGGGACCATTTAAGCAATTTCATGTACATGTCCTCAATAATAATGTTTATCTTTGAAAATATTCTATCATAATCTTCTTCTTCATTCATTTGTATTATAAATGGTCTTCCATCAATAAGGCCACCTTCTATGCCCCGACAAGTTTGAAATATTCAAAAATATTCTTAATAACTTTCATCTTAGGATGTCCCAATTAAAATTTACCAATGAGTATAAATTTGCAGTGTTAAAAAAGGTTGGATACTTCAGAATCAGTGAAATATAAAGCTGGTTTGTCCCGTTTTATACTAGCTTTCTTAAAGAAGTTGCAGTCATTGTTCCCTTCAAAAAGTCATGAGAAATCTTAGAAAATTCTAGGTCATCTAAAGACATCAAAGTTTCCATGCCTTTACCAATCACATCAACAAACAAAGCCTTGACCAAATTCAGACCAGGTACAGTCTCAGGAGGAGGGAAGAAAGCAGCCATGAGACTAATGTAACAGTACCAAAAGAGGGAAATTTATACACTGAAACCCAGGAGAAACCAAAACTATCATATATACCCCAAAAACAACGGAAAATGACAATACCATCACCAATGATGCAGTAAAAACTACCATCAAACTGCGGAGTACCACTTTAAATAACTCCACAAAGCATGCAAATGGAGTAATAAATTAGCAATACTACCGAAAAACTCAGGGATACCACCAAGGATACTACCACTAAAATGTGGCAACAGCCAACGATAATACTGCCAAATATAAGATGAAAAGACAAAAATAAAGCCAAAACGACAACCACCAACAAGATTGTGAGGGATTCCATTGAGCAAGAACCCTAGGAACCAGTGAGTGCACGCCATCAAATATTGCATATTAGATTTTAGATATATATATATATATATAATTTAAAAAAAACTATCTAAGTATGAATAGTTTTTTTTTATACTTAGATAGTCTTTTTTAAATATATATATATATATATATATATATATATATATATATATATATATATATATATATATATATATATATATATATTACATCAACAATACATGTAGGTGATGGATTTCGCGAACTGCTCTGCTAGGGTTTCACGTGGTCGACAATAGGGGTGTAAGCGAACCGAGCATGAACGAACAGAGCTTGTGTTTGTGGTCGGTTCGTTTGAAATTTAGTTTGTTTGAAATAAGCTAGTGTTCGAAATTGTTCGTGAAGTCATTGTTGGTGTTCGTTTCTTAACGAACGAGCTGAACACGAGCTGCTCGTGAACGAAGAGGCAGTTTGACATCCCTAATATTAATATGTATAATTAATATATTATATTAATTATATAACTTATATTATATAACTATATAATATCTATATAAGTGTATTACTAATATAGTATATAAATATATTATTATTATTAATTTATTATATATTATAATTTATAAAATTTAATTTTTTGAATATCATAAATTTTTTATATATAATTATTATAAATCATTTTATATTTCAAACAATAACAATTTTAACACGAACGAACGCATCACTATTTGTGTTTGGTTTGCTTAACTAACCAAAAGAAAAAAAAATTGTTAACCTTCTTCTTGTTTACATATCGAACGAATCGAACACTAAACCGAACATGAACTGTTGGCGAAGAATGAGCTTTTTTGACAGCCCTAGTCGATAATGGATTTCGCGAGCTGCTACTCTCAGGTTCAAGTGGTGAAAAATATTACATTAGTACTACATATGTAGAGTAACGTATGTAGTCAATGAATTCACGCCACGACACCCCACGCGACAGAAAAAAAAACGGCGCGGTAACACGGGGAATATTCCTCCCGTGTTATTAATGTGTTATTGTGTTCTGGAAATATTCCTGGTGTTTATAATAACACAATAACACTCAATAACACATGAATAACATACAATAATACATGAATAACATGGGGGAATATTCCCCCGTATTACCGCGCCTTTTTTTTCTCTGTCGGGACTATTCCCCTGTATTATTCTAGTGTTATTGTGTGTTATTCATGTGTTATATGTCCTGAGAATACTTTTGGTGTTATAATAACACAATAACACATCAGTAACACATGAATAACACACAATAACACATGAATAACACGGGGGAATATTCCCCGTGTTACTGAATTGTTTTTTTTTCCTGTGGCGTGGGGTGCCGTGACGTGATTTCATTGACTACGCACGTTGTTGTGAATATTCCCCGTGTTACCGAGCCCTATTTTTTCCTATCGCGTGGGGTGCTGTGGCGTGATTTCATTGACTACGCAAGTTACTCTAGGTGCATAGTACTGACGTAATATTTTTTCTTTATGTGATGATCCCTAACCTTGTTTTCTATTTTGGTTTTTCTTTAGGTTTTCTTCATTTTTTTGCTGTCTTGGGATTTTGTTGTGCTGGTTAGTTTGTCTTCCAGGGTTTTGTTTTTACGATTTCGGGTTTCTTCGATGCTAACGATTATTTTTTCCTATTTTGTGGCTTTCTTCGGCTGGTTGTTGTTATTTATTCATTTTTCCTGATTTTTTACTTTGTTCCTTAGGCCTTTGCTTTGAATTTCTGGTCTGCTTCGGTTGTTTGTTGCTTTATATATTTTTTTCCCTGCTTTGTTGATTTTAGGATTTATGTTTTCTTAGAGTTTTGTTTGCTTCTATGCTGGTTTTTTCGTTTGTTTCCTTTGGAATGCTTCTCATGCAGTTTATGTGTTTTCTCTGTGGTGTTTCGTAGCTTCCTCTTGGTTTTGTGGTTTGTGATGTTGGCGGCACGTTGTCCTCTGCCATGCTTGTGGTTCTTGGCTATTTGCTCTTAAGGCTAGAACTTGTGCTGCTGTTCTTAACGGCAGTGAAACATAAAAGTAATAAAACTATGCTCTTCCCTCGAAGCATTTCACGTGTCTTTTGGTGTTGGAGGTGGGTTTAGTTTCGTTTTTAAAGCTGGCAAAAAGAATTATAAACCAGCAATTTTTATCTCTAATTATAAAAATGCGATATTAGCCTCCTCTTGTCTCTTGGCATTGGTGCAGAAATTTCTGTGTGACCATCCCAAACTTGATATAGAATGGAGTTCGATCTGTTGAATCTTGAGGGTAGTTGGAAAATCAGTTATTAGACGAAAGACATTCTAATCCAATTAACCAATGAAGAAGACTACACTAGATTGCTTGCTAGAAGGTTGATAAGGGTTGACAACAGAGTCATGATGATTTTGAAGTGATCTATAAATTTTCATACACATATCGAGCCTCTTGTGGTGCCGGTTTGGATCTGCCTCCTGGTTGTGAGAGATATCACTCAAGTGTCCCCAAAGGAGGTTTGGATTGGATCTGCTCACAAGGGGTATTGGCAGAAAGAAGTTATTGTGCAACACCCAATATATTGCAATAACTGCAAAATATTTGGACACGTTGCTGTTCAATGTTATCGTCTGCATCTTGAACTCAGAAATGTTCATGTAATCGATGGTAGGGAGTTGAAGTCCATAGGGCGAAAAATTGAGGACGAGGCTTTGAGCAAGGAGAATACATAAGCCCTAAATGTTGAGAGAGCAAACTCAGATATTTGTGGCCCACTTGGCTATGGTGGTTGATAATGTTGCATACAAGCAGTGGCTTTAATTAATGCTGATGATTCATTTGACAGAAATGATGTAAGCTTTAATGTGAGAAAGGATACTGCACTGCTTAATTCTGATGATTATGGTAATCTAGTCATTATGATTATTAACATAGATGGGGGAACTGATATTGAGGTTGGTGGCGGACTATACTTTGGAGGTGATGTGGAGAATATCTCTACAATACATGAGGTTTGGGAGAGTACTCTTGTGGGGGATATTGCTATTTGCGTTACCAAAGTTGATGTTGAGTCTAATGGGAAAACTTTAATTCAAATGGGCTCTGGGTTGATCCTATTGATGGTTTGGAAGAAGCTAGAACTATTTTTGAGGAAGCTTGGCAGATACGAAGATCTAAAAAGAAGAAGAGAAAAAGTTACTATGAATTGTTCATTTTGAGAGGTAGAAGTACCTCAACAGCGGCATAACTATATTATTCAGAAGGTGAAATGAGCCACGCCCTCACTAGAAGTGATAGGTGGGATCCACCATCTTTCATTGATTAATCTCTTAATATGGAACATCAGGGGATAGTGAATCCTTATTCACTTGCTAGATTGAAATCTATGTGTAGGATTCATAAAGTTGATTTTGGTGCTATTTTGGAACCTATAAATTTTCCTTATAATGACAAAGTCATTAACAGATTCAAAAAGTTTATTTTTTTTGCTAATAGTTAAAACAAAATATAGATTTTTTGGAAAAAGCAAATTAACGTTCTAATCTTAATTGATGATACTCAATTTGTACATACATATTTTGTAATGGAGAATTTTCAGGGCTCGCTCACATTTATATATGCAGGTACTTCTGTGGCTGCCAGACAAGTTTTGGAGTGAAATTAAATTAATGGGATCTTTAACCAAGGAAAAGTTGATGATTGGTGGGGATTTCAATATGATAATGCATGAATCTGAAAAGAGAGGGGGTAGAAGAGTAGATAAATCACTTATGGAGAAGTTTTGTGGTACTATTGCTGAATCAGCTCTATTTGATTTGGGTTATGTAGGGTCTAAATTCACTTGGAAGAGGGGTAAATTGTTTGAAAGATTAGATAGATGCTTGGCTAGACAGGATTGGTTTTCCTCTTATGCATTCTCCAAAGTTCAGCATTTATGTATCTGTGTCTCTGATCATAAACCTTCATTGCTTACTTTTTACTATTTTCAGAAATTCTACACCTACCATTTCAGATACCTTAATGTTTGGTCTTATCACCATGATTTCTTAAGGGTTATTTAAGAGAACTGGAGAAATGATAAGGTTGGTTGTGCTTGGCTTATTTTGTGGAGACTACATAAAAAAGTGGTTGCTGCTCTGAGATCATGGAACTGAAATGTGTTTGGAGATGTTCATACTAGAGTGACTAAAGCAGAGGAATACTTAAGAGAATTGGAAGATAGAGATGGGAAAAATTAGGATTTGATTTTGGACTTACAAGAAGCTCATAAAGAATTGTTGGAGGCTATATCCTTGGAGGAATCATTTTTACAACAAAAGGCCAGTGACCTTCAATTCACCGAGGGCGAAAGAACAAGTATTTTGATGAATGTCTCAAACTGAAGAGGAATAATAATACCATTGGAAGAATCAAAGAGGAACAAGGCAACTGCGTCACTAGGAACCCAGAATTGGGAAGTAGGGTTGTCATTATTATCTAAAGTATTTCAAGCTGGGGAGATGTTCAAAAGGTTGAGGAAGATTTGTTTATTGAGGAGAGACTATACACAGGGGTTGGATCTATGTGGGATTCCTATCAGGGAGGAAATTCATGAAGCTTTTACTGATATTAACGGTAATGGAGCAACTGGGCCGGATGTTATCACTTTAATTTTTCTATAAAATGTTAGGACATTGTAAATAAAGAAGTTGTGGAGGCTATCAAGAGTTATTTTGGGGCTGAAGAAGACCCGGGCAATTTCTTTTATACTTCAACTAATGTCTTAATACCTAAATCAACTAAGAAAACATCTTTGGAGTAATTCAGACTAATATCTTTAATAGCAGTTATATCTAAGGTAATCAGTAAATTTGTCGTTAAAAGAATTCAGCCTCACCTACATATATTAATTTCAGCCAACCAGTCTGCCTTCATTAAGGGCAGAGGAAGTACAGATAATATTATGTTAGTACAGGAATTATTCTATGATCTTGATAAAAAATGCAGAGAGGGAAACATGGTGCTGAAATTAGATATTAAAAAAAACTTATGACACTATCAACTGGGATTTCATACTTAATATTTTCAAAGCTAGAGGTTTCAATATGGACTTTTGTGATTTGATTGGGAGATGGTTGGTTGGCAACAAATACACTATATTGCTTAATGGTAACTCTTTCAGTTTCTTTTTAGCTTTCAGAGGCATTAAACAGGGAGTACCCTTGTCCCCAACTATTTTCATTTTAAGATTTGATTATTTTTCTAGAACAGTGAACAAATTACATATGAATTTTTCTAATGCGCACTATGCACATAAATCCAAAGTTATGGTGAGTCACATGGCTTATGCTGACGACGTGATTCTTTTCTCTAATACAAGTAAAATTGCTATTAGGTAACTCTGTAAAACGTTGGAGACTTTGCAAATGTTTTACGGACTTGAATTCAATAGTAACAAAAGTCATCTATCTTTTGGGATAGGATTAAAGAATGGCATAACAAATAGGGTAGCTAACTTCTCTGGTTTTTCCTGTGCTGAACTTATATTAAAATATTTGGATGTAAACTTGCTCAAGGGTAGAAGAAAACAAATTCAGATGGATGAGGTGGTAAAGAAAATTTAGAAAAAAATTTAGGATTGGACGAAGGCAAAATCACTTTGCTCAAGAGTATCCTTACTGCTATACCTCTATATGCATTGCAGGTATTTAAGATGAAAAGCAGTTCTCATAAAAGACTTGAAACTTCTTTTAATAAATTTCTGTGGGCTGGTAACTACTCTACAAAAAATGGGCTCCTTAGAAGGTAATGTGTAAACCTTTAAGTTCTGGAGGCTTGGGGTTTAAGCATCTTCATCGTATTGCTGATTTATCTTATTTTCAATTATGGCAAAATTTTGGAAAAATTATGGGCTAGGTTCATGCAATCTAAATATTGGTTTTAATAGCAATCCTTCCATGGTTACATGGAAGTTAGGTGACTCTAGAGTGTGGAGAGCATTACTACATTTGAGGGATTGGGCAAAAAAATTGTATTTTGGGATTTGGGTGTTGGGAATATTTCTTTCTGGAGGGAACGTTTGACCAGAGTGGAATTTGATGTGGTTAGGGAAGAGGGATTAGGGAAATGAACATTTACTAGTTTCTGATGTCTGGTAAGATGGGATGTGGAATCTTAACTTCTTTATCTAGTTGGTGGGTGAAACACATGTTTCTAATATTTCCAAAACCCCTATTGATAGTGCAACAATAGATAATCCTATACCTAAATTATCCACCAACACCTAAATCTTTAAAGCCTTATACTGCTAGCTACGGAACTTTGCAAAAAGTAATTGGGGTGACAAAATTTGGGGTTGGGCTTTATCTACTTCAATGTACTGTTTTGCATGGTGAGTTCATTCTAATTTCATTTTTTGTGATGATATCATAAAGCTTAAGGGATTGAGACTCCCATCTCGGTGCCCTTTATGGAAAAAGGATGAAGAAACTTTATTTCATCTTTTTTGCTCGTGTCAAGCATCCATGGTAGCATGGAGTGTTGTTGGGAACATCATTAATGTTGTTGTTCCTTTTAGTTGGGAAATTTTTTCTGATTGTTACAAAACCTGTAATCCTGACTTTTTAAAACATCATTTCTTGAGTGTCTGTCCATACATTCTATGCTGGTTCATTTGATCTGCTAGGAATGATACTAACTTTTTGAAGAAAAAGGTCAACAGTGAAACTATATTTGCAAACTGTCTTGCTTAAATTGTAGTCTGTTAGCATTGGGATAAAATAAAATTGCTTTTTTCTCTGGCCTAAACATTTTTATTGATAAGGATAATCTTTTATCCTAGGCTAGGAGTATGAAGCAGAAACTCATCACTTTGGTGAAATGGTTACCTCCTTGTCCTGACTGGATAAAGATCAACATTGACGGGAGCTGGTCTTGTGGTCATGCTGTAATAGGTAGCATTTTTAGAAACTCTTGGAATAAATGCCTAGCTGTTTTCTCTTTTCCTTGTTTGGTTGCTAACCCACTTGAGGCTTGAACTATGGCCGTTTGTATGGCACTTCAAGTAGCTATTTGTTTTAAATGGAGTGATTTATTAATTGAAATGGATTCTGCGTATTTGGTTGATATTTTTGAGGACAAATGGCCACCTCCTTGCCGTATAATGTATTATCAAAGAAAAGTTATCTCTCTTAAACTCCAACATAACATTGTTTGGAAGGTCATCAGGGAAGAGAATCAATCTGCTCATTTCCTGGCTAAAAATGGTCACATAATTCAGATATTCAGGTTGGAAATACTCCCATATGTGAGAGGTAGTAGGCATTTGTCATAATTCCTTTTGTTTTCTTGAAGAAGTTGTGTCTGTCCTTTGGAAGTTACTTTGCTGTAGAATATTATATTTACATTTGGGTATCAAGCTGTTCGAATCATTACCCATCACAACTCTCTTCTTTCACTAGGAGTATTTGATATCACTTGTCTTTGCTAGTGTTGAGTCCTAATGCAGGATATATATATGGTCTCTTACTTCGTATACTATGAGGTTACTTTTCTCCTGTTGGGATGCTAATTTGTCTTGCTACTGCTTTTAGATTGCTCTTTGGTGTTATTTTTTATACTTAGCTGCTGTATAATTACATTACTTCTTTCTAATGAGTTGTTGGAAATTTGAAGTTTTCATATAAGCTTGGGGAACTTTCATGCTGCCTTGATTACAATACCGACTATTCTGTTTTGTTGTATGCCTCAATATTCCTACCAATGGTGCTTAAGTTGGGGTCTTTATAAAGTCTCATATTATCATGGGGATAATTCAATCCTTCAAGGATTACAATGCTGATAGAATTTACTTTTATCTGATGTTTCCTTACTACTAATGCTGCTATCAATCTATTTGTGTGCTTGTTTCATACCCTTATGAAGGTACAAATGTTGAGTTTAGCTACTTATCAATTTGCTCTTGGCCTTGGTATTTTGTATGGTTGTTGCTCTCAGTTATTGTTTCATACTACGGCTCTCTGTTATTGTGGTTAAGTTTGCTGCTACCTGGAGATGCTTTTTGCTGGTTGATGGATTGTATTGATAGATTATGTTGAATCTTTGGATCTGCCAATTAAATGCTCCTATAAATTTTGAGGTGATCATATTGATATAATATCAGTTTTTTATGCCTCTGTATGCCAAAGAGGCTCTGCAACCTTGGGAAGTTTTCCTTTGCTGCTGATGTTTAATTCTTTATGCCTTTCTTACTTTCCAACTGTTCTGGTTTGTCGTGTAAATGATTTTACTATGACTGGGTTTAGAGTACGTATCTCTTCTCGCAAAGTTATAACATAGGTGGCTGAGGATATAGTTGTTTGATGGCCATGTTTTCACACGAGAGCAAATCATATCTGTCCTTGAAGCCTATTACTTTCAAAAGGGAGGTGCTAGAGGCTCTAGAAATAAAGCCTTTGAGGTGTCATTGCGCGCGTGTGCGGCTTTGTGGTTTGCTCACTGCGGGTGTTATTTGCGGTGGTTTTGTGGGTCGGATTGTAGTTGGATTGCGGCCACTTGCTTTTGGTTTGCAAGTGTGGTAGGATAGTTTGCGGGCGCGTGAGGTGGGATTGCGGGCACTTACGGATGGTTTGCGGGTGTTATGACGTTGTTATTTTTGTTGGATTGTGGACGCTTGCGGTCGGATTGCAGGTGTTCACAGTTGGATCTAAGGCTGTAAACGAGTCGAGCCTGAGCGAGCTGGGCTCGTGTTTGGCTCGTTCGAAATCGGCTCGTGCTTGAAATCGACTCGTGTTCGAAATGGCTCGTGAACAGTGTGTTCATGTTCGGCTCGAAATTGGCTCGTTATAATATAAAATTATTATAATAATTTATTTTTTTTAAAAAAAAGTAATAATAATTTTTTTAAAAAAACTGTTTGTACTAACAACTTAATTCAAAACATATTTGAAGAATAAATTTCTATAAAAAATTTGCAAACCAAATTTTACAAAAAGAATATTAATACTTTTTACCCAATTTTACAAAATACAAATTTCATTACAAATTTTACAATTTACAAATTAAACAAAAAGATGAAAATTTACAAAATACAAACTTTTACAAAAACTTCAATACAAATTTACAAAACTTTACACAAAGAATATTAATTCCTTTTTAACAAAATTTTACAAAATAAAATATTATTTATTAATTTTACAAATTTACAAAAACATTATCACTGTTTCTTCATATTTTCTTTCTTCACATTTTCCTCCAGTCGACAGTCTCTTCAAATTGGGATCCATCTTGATTGTAGGTTTGCTAATTTTCTTTGAAGAGCTCATGGTGGTACACACCTTTTGCTACTTCTTGTTTCTGGTAAGCCGTTCTTCAAGCTTCATGTTCTAAAAGACATCAACATTGATCCACGTGATCAATGAAAAAAAAATATGTGCTGATTCACATAAAATACAAGGGATCAATGATTGCTCTAACTAATGAGTCTTGTAATTATAGAATAATGACTCCAAAAGACCAATGCATTAGAAGAGATGAATAAAAACTAATTAGTCAAAATGAGTCTTTTAATTATAGATTAATGATCAAATGCACTTACAAATCTTTTCATGCCCATCAGATAAAAATTGGTCATAACTGTCTTCTCCAAAGACTTTTATAATTACAACAGTAATGGGGCACCGAAAGTTACAGCAGTAATGAGGCACCAAAATTTTTTCATAATTTTACAGCAGTAAACTGGTCACAAGACTGACAACTGCCTTCTCTAAAGTTATAGCCATAACTTCATAAAAATTTTAAAGTTACAATAACTTAATAAACATTCCAAATAAATAGCAGTAACTTGAATGAAACATTCCAAAGTTACAGTAACTTAATAAACAAACAGCAGTTACTTTCCATAGTTGAACAACAATGAAACATTTCTCTTGCATCAACATCCTCATTATTAGGCATAAATTTATATTCCTTAGTAGCAACTTTCCTCAGCAGTAACTTTCCAAAGTTTCCAAAGTTATGCTGCATAATTTTATATTTTTTTCTTAAAATGGTTGCAAACTTGTGTTGCCTTCCAAAATTAAGAGTAAGAATAATCATTTACTGCAGTTTTTCATATTTTTCTCCTAAAATGGTTGCAAAGATGAGTTGCCTTTCAAAATTAAGAGTAAGAATAATCATCTACGACATCTTTTCATATTCTTATCCTAAAATGGCTGCACCGAAGAGAAATGAGTGTTTCCATAATCATCTAATGGGGCACCGCAAAGAAGTAAAGAACCACTTTCATAATGCATTGGAACCTAATTAAGCCCATCCATAGAAATGACTGCTTCGTAAAAATGAATGCTTTGTAAAAAAAGGAATGGTTTGCAAAAAACCATAGAAATGACTGCTTCGTAAAAAGTTCTTCCATGATATTGCAGAATGCATCAAACCTAATTAATCCCATCCGAGTAACGCAAGAGATTTCAGAATGCATCAAAGATTGTTTTCTCAAGAGATTCCAGAAAATTCATTTGGAAAACCATAATACAAAATTAATTTGGAAAGACATAGTAACATTTCTAAAAAAGCATAATTCTGGAAGTTCAACAAACATCTATGAGCATAAATCTGGAAGTTCAGCAAATATCTCTGAGTAATTTGGAAAGCCACAGTAACATATTATCGTAAATTTGCAATTTGACATAAAGTTCAGCAAACATCTCTGAGTTACCATAAAATGTTAATAAAGTGCATCAAACCTAATTAATTTGTAAAAATGACGTGCATATTGACATAAAATGTTAATAATAATTTCCTCAGGTAAAGCCATTTCCTCAAACATCAGGTAATTCTTCGGGTAATAGCAATTCAACAAACATCATTTCCTCATTCCCCTCTATTTGCTCGGGTAAAGCCACTTCAAGCTGTTCCTCTTCCTTTAATTCTTGATGGTAGGAAAGATATATCAATATCAGTTTTAAGATGAAAAAGAACATATGCCATAGAAGCTAATTATTGAGAGAGTTACCATAGGTGTTTTCGAATGAGTTGTGGAAGATCTAATCCAACTAGACGAGCATATTAATGCATTCACTGTTTTTGACGAGAGTGAACTTCTATAGGCAACTGCTGTTATTGGAATCGATTATATATCCCTAGCCATTTTCGATAATCAAGGATACTTGAGTGTTCAACTTCCACCAGTCAAGAATATCAAAATGTTCGGTATTGGCCAAAAAAAGACCCTCTTCGAGATAGACTTGTAAATCTGATTTTGATAGTTGAATGGAACCAGATGAAAGAACAAAATCAGTAAATGCAAGCATGCAATCATAACTTTGTGAATTAATCGAATCACTTTGCAACTCCGAAGAAACATTGTCAATTGCAGAACTAGAACTAGCAATATCGCTTGCATACGTATTGTAAATTTGCAATATAACATCCTCAATTTGTTTAATTTTGGAGTTTAATTCAACAGGTGTATACATCTTGCTAAAAGTAAAATGTATGAACTTCATTTTCCAAC
>NEWO01001111.1:106260-142044 GCA_003013225.1 Phalaenopsis aphrodite | reverse complement strand
AAAGTGATATCAAATTGGTCTGACTTTCTAACATCACTAATCCTCATCTAGTATTAATGAAAGAGATCATCTTCGTGAAGTATCACAACAATATGAACACATGCGCTATAAACAGAAAATGTAGTTAGAAGAGGAAAGATGAAGGAACTTCCATGATCGAAAGTGCGAGTCAGGGCTCCAGAATACATTGATATAAAATGAACATTCAAGCGTAGTTTCCCAATAAAATAAATAAAATAAATTAAAATATTTTGCTTTTTTTTCAATATTATGATATGCATGCAAAGTCGCAAATCCCAAAATAAAATTTAAGAAAATCTCTAATTAAATTCTATAACATTAGAAGACAATAAAATCCATCTATTATTCTTATTTACATCCATCTATTTAAGGAGAAAAATTTGGGTGCATAGGACATACGCAACGTTGCGTTTGCGTTGCGTATGTCAGAGAGATTATTCAGAAGTTATTTGAGGGTTATATCCACATTATACACCTCGTGACCTCTCTATAACCATCATGTAACATGCTTGTACCTTCTAGTAAGTTTTGCGCTTTTATTTTCATATATTTATATGTTACAGGGAGGTTACAGTGGGTATAATGCAGATATAACACCCTAATACACTCTGAATAACCTCCCTGACTTACGTAGCACTGCGTACGTCTTACGTACGCAATATTTTCTCCTATTTAAGAGCCATGCATAAGATTGATCAGGATAAATATAATGAGAAAAAAGTAAGATCATGAAATGCTGATTTCGTCTCACAATGAATAAGCAATGAGTCGAAATCTTTACCTGATAGCAGAAGCTCCCATCTCAAATTAATCCACTATTTCGCATTCACCTGGTTCAAAAAATTAATAAAAAGGTTAAAAAATAAAAAAGAAAAAACAAGCATCCATGTGGGTGCATAACAAGATAATCTCTTCAGTTGATAAGATTTCCGAATTAAAGTTAACAAAAGGGCTTAATTGTTTTTTATTATTCCCCAAACTCGCATCAAATCAAAACTAATCGTTTTAGATCAAATTATGGACGATCAGCAATAGTCCACGTCATGTCACCCTCAAAGATCCAATGGCACACCTCGATCTTTCCCGGTCCGTGCCCCAGCAAAACGAAGGCCCCGTGCATGGGGCTCCAATCCGACGTGTCAATATGACAGATGGCAATTCCCTGATTGATCTTCTCCTTGCTATCAACAGCCAGGATTTTAGCCTCGTAAACCCGTACACGCGGGACCGAGTGGCAGTAGTAGACCAGATATGGGTATAGGCTTTGGTGGCAACTCACGGATGAGGTAACCATACCGCCGTTCACTCCCGTCACCTCCCCGACCAGAATTCTTTCCTTGGAGCCCTTGGTGTTCTGAGTGGATCTTACCGCAACGTCGCCGCCGAGGACTGAGACGGCAAAGTCGATCATGTCCTCAGCCGACGCGGCGCAGCGCTTCTTCTCCCCGCGGCTCGGTGGACGCTCGCATTCTCCCACCGTGGATTCCACAGCATTCGCCATGGCAGTACCCGGAGGGATCTTGAAGATTCGTGCGACGGCCGCGGCGGAAAACGGAATCTTCCCCGATATAGACCGCGGAAGGAACGATCGCGGCGGCATTCGATCTCGAATGTCTGGCATCTGCATAAATGTCCCCTTTTTCAGACTTCCTTCCCTGAAGAATTTCCCCTGTTCCACCCATCGATTCATCCTGGGCCGCATAGCCGCTGATGTGGAAATTGGGGACGATGAGGAATTATGATACGATTTAAAATCAATGCCAGTTTTGGCATAGGATTTGAATGTGGTGTTGTCGCCAAAGTAAGACTTGAAGTTGATGTGATCATTGCCGGAGCCCTCGCCGTAACCCTTAAACGCATCGCTGCCCGGGTTAAACGACTTGCCGTAATTGTTGAAATCGGCCGTAGCGTCATTTCCCCCTTTCTCATATGACACAAAGGAATCGTCGCCTACATTGGATTGATCTCGATAGCCGGTGAATTTATCGCTGCCGGCATTTGCTCCTGAGCCATACGATCGAAAATTGTTTTCAGGCACATTGCCGTTGTCGCCATACGAGGTGAACGTGTCTTTGTTGACGTTTCCATCCTCGCCGTAGTTTGCGAAACCGGTTTCGATAACATTAGAGTTGTTACCATAAGAGGCGAATTCTGCGATGACGCCGTTTCCAATCTTGCCATAGCCAGAGAAAGACTGGTCGCCGGAGTTAGCGTTGCCGGAATAAAAATTAAAGCCTGCGGTGCGTCCATTGCCTTCCGCGGCGTAGTTTATGAATCCTAGGTCGGGCACATTGGAAGAATGATCGTAGGATGTGAAGTTATCGATTCCACCGGCCGTGCTGGCGCCGTAGGAAGTGAAGTTGGCAGTGACGACGTTGCCATCAGGGGCGTAAAATGAGAAGGAATCGTCGTGGCCGGCGGAGTCGCGGCCGTAACGGCGGAATGAGTCGAAAGGAACGTTGAGATTGTCTGAGTAGTTTTTAAACGAAGAAAGTCCGCCGGCAGCTTCGTTTCCATAGTTGGTAAAGATTCTACTTTGGTATTTGGTGAAGTCGGAATTGGAGGGGTGGGAGGAAAGAGAAGGAGTTAAGTCGGGGGAGCAGAGTAGCGCGGCGGAGGAGCAGAAGGAGGATAGGTGGGTGGAGAGGTTGGATGGGTCGATGGAGGCGATGTTAGAGAATGTGGCTGCGTCGACGGCAGAGAGAGGGGTGAGCTTGGAAACAAAGAAAAATGGATGTGGCAAATTGTTGGAGATTTTGCGGTTCCAGTAACGGATAAGCGCTGCTTTTTCTGTGAATGGGTTTGTTGATGATTTGGTCTGAGTCGCCGGGATGGTGGTGATTAAGAGATGGAGGAGGAAGAGGAGGAAGGTTGCGGCCATGAGAGTGAAGTGAGGTGGCTTCTTACGCGTTGTTGTAGGAAGCCAGAGAGTGAACTAATTAAATAGATAAGCGGGGTATTAGGAAATTTTGGGCTTTTTTCTCCGGTACGGCACATTTGAGCAGTTCTTCACAGTCAGAAATGATGGATCACCGTTCGGTATGATTGTGACGGATGGTGATCAAGTAATCTAGATTTGAAATTCTAAATTATCACCCAAAAAAAAAAAAAAAAATTTACATACATATCACTCAATTTCTATGTATTTACATATCTAATATGTATGTTTCAATTTTAAATACATACCACCTCATCTTCTCGTGAGAAGTTGTATTTTACTTTTTAAAAATTAAAATGAGAGTATTTCTTCTGATGTGATGCGAGAGATTTGAGTGGTCTAAATATAAAAGTTTCTGTTTAGCTGTTAGATATGTAAATACAAGGAAGTTAGGTGATATGTATGTTCATGACTTCTTTATTCTCTTCTCTTCTTTGTAGTTTGTAGTGCTCTCATTTTTAACTAATGAATTTAAATTACAAGGTTTAAGCATTATATAAAACCATAGGCGCCTTCTCATCATCTATTAATTTTTGTAAGCCAATTCTCTGACAAGGATCAGCTTTGTTTATTATACAAGAAACACTGTCCTCTAAATGTCCATCCTCAGATTCACAAACAAAAAAGACGTGACAAATCATAAAGATATAAGAATGCAGTTAATAAAATACGGTACTGTACTGTCTAAATTCGGCTTTCTGGCCATAAATGAGAGACATTTGGACGCTTTGCCTCTCAAAAAAATTATAATAAAAGGTTAATTAAATGAGGGCAGTACATAGTTAAATGCGAGCATCAAGAGAGAACAAGTCTACATTCCATTATTTTAATTTTGATCATTTTGAGCATATATATTTGTAAATACTGACTACTTAATATGAATTTCTTTCATGAAAAGGCACTGCTGAACCTTGATGCAAGAGCCTCGAGTTCTATTGCGTCGCGTTTTAATTGTCGGGTCCGCTTATAGTCTTATGAAACTTCGAACTTTCCAAGAGAAAAAGATTGTTATGTTAGGTATCAATTATCTAATGTACTCTGTACGAAATAAATTATCCTGAAAACACTTAGAAAGCGCATGAGCAACTTATAACCTCATATTTATTGTCATTAAAACCAAATTATTTAAGTCTAATGAATGTCTTGTCATGTCCCTTTTTTTGTTATGATAAATTTATATTAGCAATACTGACCGTGTGTATATATATATATATATATATATATATATCAAAGGAAACAGATATTTGTGGTTGTTGTCCCTCAAATACTGATTCTAGGCATATGTGTTCGTCCACAATAGAGACCGAATCCGGGTCTGAGGGGACTTACGATAGAGCTGCCAGCCAACATGCCGCCCGGTGTGTACATGTGTGTGTGTGTGTGATGCCCCCGCCAAATTAATTATTTTAGTTGATTCTCCTCATGAATGTTAGCATGAATTATATCTTGAAACTTAACTACAGAATTTTTTTTTTTTTTTTTTTTTTTTTGCAATACCTAAATAATCATAAGAAATTAAAGATAAACAGAAAAAATAAAACAATTAAACGATCAAAATAGGAGGGCGCAACATGCCGAGCATTTTCCTACGGATCATGGTGTATTATATTTATGAATCAGTACAAGATAATTTTTTTTAATATCACTGTAAAAAAAACATGATTCATAACGTAAAGGTGTCAAAAATTTATAAATTGAGTTCATCGTTATGCTAGTACTATTATTGCTGTTAGTATAATCCGAAACTGCCCTGCCAAGCACACCCAAGGGGAAGAGGAGAGAATGAGAGAGAGGGAGAGAATATTAGAGTGAAAAAGAGACTAAAGTAGCTCGGATGGTTCATTAGTCATTTATTGTGAAAGTCACCCCTTATTTTATAGGTAAAGAAGATATAAAATGTATAATCACAAACTTGACTCTGTTTAAATAAAGATGACACATTGTATTTTAGTCATAAGAAAACATGAATAAATAAATAATTATATAAATAAAGAAAATGTCTTTGGCTCGGCTACCCCATCATTTGGCGGTCTTGGATAGGTGAACATTGGGTTAGGCAGGTTCATTTGGTCAATTTAATTGAGTTTAGGTAGACGATCGGTTCTCTTATGTTGGTCAGTTGACTGACCTTGTGGAGGATAGCCAGTCAACTTGGTTGAGAACGTTCAGTCTGCATGGCTATGGATAGTCAATCGGCTTAGCCAAGAATAGTTGATCGACTTGGTTAAGTTCAATTTTCTTGGCTATGGATAGTCAGTTAACTTAGCTAAGGTCAATCGGTCAACTTAGCTAAGGACAGTCGGTTGACTTGGCTAAGGACAGTCGGTCGACTTGGCCAAGGATTGTTGGTCGACCCATGAGGGCCCTTGGGTCTTCGGAATTTGTTAAGCCTACTTATTTGGACGACTACTAGTTATTGGCCTCTCAAGTTGGATTCCTGTTACCAAAAGGAGATTAGGTTGTCGGGCTGAAGGCACATTACAAAAATCGGACAAGCATCTCACTTTTTAACAGGAGAGGCATTAGGAGATTTATGTAGGTTTCGTGTTGGGCATCTGAATAATCTTGAAAAGTCGTAAGGGTTTCTCCAAGCAGACTAGTGATTTTATTTTGGAAATTTTGGCAGATCCTTTTCTTTGGATTGACAAGTCCTAATCTTTGTTTTCAGGGTTTTTCATTTGGTAGGCTTTATACATGTTTTTAGGAGGACCGTGGTTAGGCACTGGATCATGTGAGCTCATGCTGATGTCACTTTTGACCTTATGTGTGCCATCATAAATCATGTCTTTTTTTAGTCTGTAAAATCTCCTTGAGATTCATGCTAACATGTTTTTAGTGTATATATTTAGCTCCTCAATTCTCTTGCTTTTTAGAAGTTGTGCTGCAATAATAATAATAAAATTTACTAGAAAAATTAGATGCATTTATGTCAAAATTGGTTCTTTAATAATACAACTCCGTGAATTTCTACATTCGTAGCGTTTTATAAATAAGGCATAAAGAGCATCTTAGTCATCCACATTTCCCAAGAGATGGTCAGTTCAGTAAGCTACTTTAGTGGGAGTTGCTAAGATGAGTGGCAAGAAGTTTTCGTCGGACAATCTTGCTGAGGATTTGCGAAAGGGGCCTTCAAAGGGAGTTGGTTCGAATCTATGAAGAAGTCTATAGATGTAATAAGGTCGAAGGAGAAGATTCGGCTTGAATGGATAAGGTGATGCCAAAAGAATAGATGAATAGTGGATAACGACAAAATCAAGTCATCTGACTTGTTAAACCTCCATGAAAATGGATGTAGGTAAAGTGGATCACCTGCTGGTGCGCCTAATGTAGCCTCTATGGCTGCCTCTGGTTTTCTAGTTGAACAGTCGACAAGAGGAGAGACTAGAGCCCTGAACTAGTAACCACTTCAATGTGAAATTGTTGGCACCTCCCAAGATAATACCTCCATTCTGCCACCGTGCCTTATAAGTAAAGGTTCCACCAACAGTGATTACGATGGAAAACTTTAGGAAAGATTCTTCGGGTGCTCCATTGAGCCCTGGTGAGAGTTGCCCTTCATTAGATAGTCAGAATTGGACCGATGCTTAGGTCTGCAGAAACAAACCAACATGATTACCTTCTTTTTCTACTCGGACTCATTCCTTGTGCATGCAGGTGAAACATTCATGGGCATTGACTTGCCATTGGAAGGTGTTGTTAGAGCTACTATCTTTGGTAATTGGAGAGACTCCTGTTCACGTGCAGGGTGTAGCGACAGTTGGTTCTCTTACTGTTTCGCAGGGGATCCTTAAGATTGGGCTAGTTGCTAAAAGTTGTAAGCATGGGTGAAGGATCTGAAGAAAGTGTTGGTAGCGTTGATGGAAGAGAACTAGACAAAGTTGGCAGTTCTTTAGACGTAGATGACATATCATTAATCAACATCCATATTCTTCCAAATACAAGATCATGCTGATAAAATCGATAGTTTAAAATTGGATGGTCGAGTTTTGGACCATAAGGTAGTTCAGTGGGGTTTGTTTCAGCTTAGGCTGCTCTTGACTTGCTTGTGAAGTATTTTTTATCTAATTAAAATAAGAGTTTTTATTTCTTCGAGGCAAATTTTGTTTGTGTGCACTTTTTTCTTGAAACTTGTGCCATTTTGATGGGTTTTCCAAATTGAGACACTGTTTTCCACTACGCTTAAAATCTCACTATGAGTAGATCTAAAGGCTTGTCAGGGATTTTTCAATGCATTTCTTTGTCAACATCCTTTGGTTCATTTTCTCTTATTTACATTTATTTGCTTTGGTCATTACTATGGAAATGGCAAACAAGTACTCTCTAAATTGCTTCGGTTGGTTTGCGATGAGTGTGGTGTTGATCGTGGGTTTGACGAATGTTGTCATGATTTGAAATACATATGTATTTGATGAAAATCATATGAGAGCAACTAACAATGATTTCTGGGCAATTGAGTTTATTTTATATAAGGATCAATTTCTCATTGGGGAACTGTTGCCTCTATGCACTATGCTATGGTCAGTTCTTAATAATTTTGGAGTGGTTCCTGCCTAAATAAAACCCAAATCTAACGTGACCATCATGACTTATGTGGTATAGTGTCAGCAAATAGAGACACTATGGTCACATAAATAGTTCTTGTGCATGTTTTTTTCAGGTAGATCATGTGTTTACATGCTATTTGAGTCAAAAAAAATGTTTTGTTTGGTCGGACTAGAAAAAAAATGTTTTTCATCTCGTCAATCCAAGGATTTGGAGGGCAAATCCAAGCAGCTGGAGGCATATTTAAGAAGAGCAAGTTAGTCTCTTCTCAGATTTGAGGCATGGCTTAGTCTCTTCTCAGATTCGAGGCTTGGCTTCCATAATAGAGGGAAACCTATTTTTAATTGTTCAATACACCGATGAGATTGTAGTCAATAAAGTTTTGGACCAAAGGGAGTTTGGGGCAATGACTTCAGAGATGTGGGTGGAGTCTGATGCCATGAATGAAAAATGACAAATGGAGTTATTCTTACAGCTACAGAAAAAGAAAAGGCCATGTTAAGTTGAGGCTCGACCGTGGAAAGAGGTAGAGGCAACTGTTCACCCTACAGTTGGGGTCTGAATTCAATATTAACATATTTTATTTATGAAAATATAGTTTTAGCTTAAAATGTTTCCTCTGGTGAATTGATATTGATCGAGTGAAAGCCAACTTTGATGAATCTTGCTATGATAGCCCATGAAGAAGAAGTCACCCAAACTCCTAATCACCTCAATCGAATACCGAGAAACTTTTAGATTTGCAATCTGGTCAGCACTGCAGAACACTTGACAAATGTTTTCTACCAACTTCATCAGTCATGCCCATAAAGGGAAACTTGTCGAGCATCTCTCCCAGGTTTCATGAACTTAAGCCAGCATCTACGGCCGTTGCGATCATTACATAGACTTTCATTGAAGTTCAGATCAAGTTTGAGGGTGAGCTGACCACATCTAAGGAAGCTCACTAATAGAAGGATAAGAATACCATATAAGAGCTTTAGGATGATCTTCCCCCATTTTTGGAAAATTGGTATTGAGGAGCGGGCGATTAAAGCCTGATGATGGAGAAGCAGCTAAAAGTTTTTGTTACCAAGGACTCTCGATTTGCTCACATAGACATGATGTTAGGCTGGTACTCAAATAGCCCTTGCACAAAAGATTATGCAACTATGATCATGGATGTCCCGTGATCCAAAAATCTTAGAGAAGCAAATAGATCAGTATGAACCATGGGAGATCTATCACTTGGTTTACCATCTCCAGCTACTTGGGCTTGATTTGTCTCACAATCTGACAGCCTGATACCTTGGAGCAAAAAAATGAAAGGTCAAGGCAGTGAGGATTACTTAATCTTGGTGATTTTGAGATTTACTTCTTTGAAAGGCCAAGGCAGGTAATGAAAGGCCAAATTTTGAAGGGGTGCTAGAAGAAAATCTTGATGATTTTGAGAGTTCTATTTATTGAGACTTCTGGAGATTCAAAAGAGAGTTCTTTTAGAAGGAAGGGGGGTCTTCTTAGAGAGGAAAAGGTCTTGGAGGCTTGCTTAGATTTGGAGCAGAAAAATCGAAGTGAGAGATATCTTCATCACTACAATTCTAAGTGAGATTGGAGTGGAATTGTAAGGAGAGTGAGTGATTTAAAAGAACTAGAAGGATTGCTTGGGAATGAGTTTGAGATAAGTTGTGCATTTTGTTTTTCTTACTTAGACTTATTTTGTAAACTTATATTTATCTATAAATCTTTGTGTTGTTGTTTCTTCTCATGAGATCTGAGTAGTTTCCTTTGACTTTCTCCCTGCAATGATGAATAATTATGTGTAGGAATGAAGTTTAGTAGAAATATTTTCAATTCTATAAATTGTGATGATTTAAACTCTATGCTTAATTTACTTATCGATCTCGCCAATTGATTTGTTAAAATTTGTTATGAGACAGTGACTCGAAAGAGCTATTCTTTCCTCAACAAAGTAAGAATCACATTTAGTCTAATGGATGAGAATGTATTCCATGGGGTTAAGTGTAAATAAATAGGAAAATAAGTTTTGATGGATGTAGAATTGGAGGTTCTAGAGGGACAGACTAAAATTTCCAATTTGTTCCATATGTTTAGAAACTAAAGTGAGATGTTAGCCTTCAGTTAAGGGGTAAGTGGTAACTCTAAAATGACAGCTTGTATCTTCTGAACCTAACCACGGGTTTAGGGACTAAACCTTAGAATAATCAATGCTCATTATGCACTCGAGAGAGGGTAAAGAATAGGTATGCTCCTATTTGGCATAATACGTTAATTATAATTAAAATTATTTGTTTTCTACACTGATTATAAACTCATTACAAGGGGAAGAATGTTTTATACAAATTTAATCTCTACTATACATTGTTAGCTTATAATTACATGATGGTAACTTAACATTTTAGCCTTTTTAGATTGTGTTGCACTTACATTCTGCATTTTCTTAGCATCCTTGGCATTCCTTTAATTTTTTTAGGATTAGGTAATACTCCAAGACATTTTATCATTTCTTCTATAAGTTAAATACAGTTTAAAGAAGGTTTTTACTATAGTCATCCTATAAGAGTTTTTCCTATCCATGTGAGATCGATACCTAGGACTCTATTAGAGTCCTATATTACTTGAAACGATACGCATACTTGCATAGTACCCCTAATGTATAAACCATTTTATCAGCTTTAAATAATATTTAATTTTACAACTAACCTCTAAACATAAATTGGCTCAAGCTTTTGTCCACATTTTTGAACTAAAATAATTGTGTAATTGCGGGTCGGGTCAAAGTTTTGGCACCATTACTAGGGATAGCAATAAAACCTTTCAATTACGAAAATCTTTATTTTAACTGTAGAATTAATATAAGAAAATTATAATGTCGTTTATATACATGCTTGTGTGTATTTAAAAAATACAAATATTAAAAATATAGATATACATAATTTGTGTGTTTTGTTTTTGTTATTTATCTTTAATAGTGTATGTGTAGTACGAGATGTAAGGGATTACTGCCTTACGATTCTGAGTTAGTGCAAACTATTAGAAAAGTTATAAAACAAAAAGTGCTTCATAAATTTCAAAAAATGATAAATACTTTACATAATAATTTAGAAAATCAAATTGATGAGAATGTACAAAAAACCATTAAGAGATTATGCTAACCCTACGGTAGATGAAATTCATCAAAGTATAAAAACTCCTGTAGTAGAAGCCAACACATTTGAATTAAACCTATTATCATTCAGATGGTACAAAATAAACAGTTTGGGGGAACTCTATCTTAAGATCCCAACTAACATCTTTTCTAAAACTTTGTGCCACATTTTAGTATGATGGTACCTCTAAAGATGTTTTTAGACTTAGGTTTTTTTTCCTTAAGGGATAAATTTAAAATGTGGTTGAACTCATTAGAACTTAGATCTATTAAAACTTGGAGTGACCTAGCATAGAATATATTAGCTAAGTATTTTCCACGTTCAAAGACTGTTAAACTTAGAAATGATATTACATCTCTTTATCAGTTTGAAGGGGAATCAATATACGAGGCTTGAGAATACTTTAAAGAACTTCTTAAGAAGTTTCCACAACACTTTTTGCCCGATTGATTAATAATTCAAACATTTTTTAATGAGTTAGTAAGACCTCTTAGATCTATTATTGATGATGTTGCTGGTGTTTCATTAATGTCAAATCCTTTTAATGAAGCATATTCATTAATGTCAAATAAGTTTCAATTGCCTTCTGAAAGGGTAAATCCTAAAAGAATAGACAAAGTTCATGATTCTGATGATATTTCTATGTTAACATCTCTAGTAACTACAATATCAAGAAAACTAGATCAATTTGGAATGAATTTATCTCAAACAACTCCAGTGATTAATGAAAATAAGACAAATGGTTAATTCCAACATTTCTACATTTGAGACTTTAAATGCAATTAAAAATAAACCCAATAACCCCTATTCTAACTATTACAACCCAAGATGGAAAATAAACCCTAAGTTTAACTGAAATAATAATTTTGGTGGTGCTAACCAGCAATGGGAAAACAATCAAGTGAACTCATTAGGAAACTGGAACAACCAGGGTAGTACTAACTAAAGACCAACTTATCCTCTAGGATTTAACTGTAACCGACAATTTAAGGAGAAGAAATTATCTATAGAATAAATGATGTTACATATGGGTAATCAATTATAAAATCAAGGAGCTACAATAAGAAATATTGAAAATTAACTTGGACTAATTGTCAATGCCTTTAACGAATAGGCCTCAGGGAATTCTTCCTAGTAATACAAAAATTAATCCTAAAGACCAGAACAAAGAAAAAGTTAAAGCTATTCAATCAAGAAGTTGAAGAGAATTAGAGACGAGAGTTCAAAAAGAGATTGAAGTTGAGACAAGAGAAATTGAAAAGTCTGATTAAGATATTCCTCGTGGCTTAAAAAACTTATTTCACCAATGAAGAACAATTTAGAATGACCACCATCTCCATTTCCACAGAGACTTCAACAACAAAAGTTGGATAAATAATTTTTAAAATTTCTGAAAATATTAAAAAATTTAACTATTAATATACTATTTACTGAAGCTCTGGAACAGATGTCGAGCTGTGTAAAGTTTATGAAGGAAATTCTTAATAAAAAAGGATGTTATAGATAATAAGATTGTTACACTTAGTGAAGAGTGTAGCGTGATAATTCAGAAAAAGCTTCCTAAAAAACTTAAAGATTTTGGTAGCTTTACTATTATATGTGTAATAAGAGATAGATTTTTTGGGAAAGCTTTATGTGATTTAGGGGCTAGCATTAACCTTATGTTTCTATCTATTTTCTGAAGGTTAGGCTTAGGAGAGATTTCTCCCACATTTATAACTCTTCAGTTAGCTGATCGATCGATCACTTACCCAAAGGGAATTTTAGAATGTGTGTTAGTAAAAGTGGATAAATTTATTTGTCCTATAGATTTCATTGTGTTAGATATGGAGGAAGATAAAGAAATTCCAATTATTTTAGGGAGACATTTTCTTGCTACTAGAATAGCTATGATAGATGTGGAAAAATGTGTGTAAACCATGAGAGTCAATGATCAAGAAGTTATATTTAATATATCAAAATTGATGAAATATCCAACAAAGGGAAGAGATGATGAAGGTTTCAGAATGGAACTTATCAGTTATCTATGTAATAACCATTTCAAGGAATATTATAAATATAAAATGGAGCAATAAGAATTAGATTATGAAGAAGATACTGATATGAAAGATAAAATAATTGAAAAGATTAATGAGGATACAAATTATGTTCAGAAACTTGTGAAAACAGTAAATCTTGCAGTCCTTCAATTGAAAAACCTGCTGAACTAAAAATGAAAGTTCTACCTATACATTTAAAGTATGTTTTTCTAGGGAACTCATTTACATTACCTATTATAATATCCTTAGACCTAATTGAAGATCAAGAATAAAAATTAATAGAAATTTTAAAAAATTATAAGAAAGCTTTTGGATGGACGATAAATGATATTCAAGATATTAGTCCTTCCAATTGTATGCATCAAATTTTAATGGAAGATAATCATAAGTCGAGGGTTGATCCTTAAAGGAGATTAAACCTAATAATCAAAAAAGTTGAAAAGAAAGAAATTATAAAGTGGTTAGATGCTAGAATTATTTATCCTATCTTAGATAATGCTTGGGTTAGTCTGATCCACTGTGTTCCTAAGAAAAGGGGAGTGACTGCATCTGTTAATGAAATGAATGAATTAATTCCAACTCGATAAGTTACTGGGAGGTGAAGCTACTATGATTTTAGAAAATTAAATCTTGCCAAGGAAAGATCACCTTTCTTTACCCTTCCTGTATCAAATGTTAGACAGACTAGTGGGGCATAAATATTATTTCTTTTTAGATGGATATACAGATTATCAACAAATTTCTATAGTTCTTGAGGATCGAGAAAAAAACACATTCACTAGTCCTTACAGGACTTTTGCTTTTAGAATGATGCCCTTTGGATTATGTAAAAAGGTGCATGATGTTCATTTTCTGCGATTTAATTGGGAAAGGAATTGAAAATTTTATTGTCGGCTTTTCAGTGTTTGGTATTTCATTTGATTTATTTTTAAATTAATTAAAAAATTACTAAAACACCGTGAAGAAACAAACTTAGGTCTTAATTGAGAGAAATGTCAATTTATGGTTGAAGGAGGAATTGTACTTGGACATAAAATTTCAGAAACTAGTATGGAAGTAAATTTGACAAAAATTCAAGTTATTGCTAAACTACCACATTCTACTATAGTGAGAGAAGTTGGAGTTTCTTAGGACATGCTAGTTTTTATAGACGATACATTAGAAATTTTTTAAAAATTACTAAGCCTCTGTGCCAACTTTTAGAAAAAGATACTTTATTTAATTTTAATGAAGTATGCATAAATTCCTTTGACTAGTTAAAAGAAAAATTAATCAATACTCCTACTATTGTTTCATCCGATTGGGGCAAACCATTTGAGTTATTGTGTAATGTGAGTGTTATGCTATTGGGGCTGTTGTGAGACACAAATATGATAAAACTTTCATAGTAATATACTATGCTAGCAAGACTCTTAATGAAGCCTAAATTTTTTATACTACTACAGCAAAAAAGTTATTAGCAATATTATATGCCTTATCTTATAGAAACTAGTGTATTGTGCATGCAGATCACTCTGTTCTTAAATATATGATGTTGAAGAAGGATGCAAAACTAAGGTTAATCAAATGGGTACTTTTAATATAAGAATTTGATTTTGACAAAGGAAAATTCAGTTAATCTTGAAAATGAAATCAATAAATATTTTCCTGATAAAAAATATATATATTGTAACTGAATGGCATGTTTCGTGGTATACTGACATAATTAATTTCATATTTAGTAACATTTTACGCTATGGTTTGACATACCCACAACACAAAATTCATGCATGACATAAGATCTTATTTTTGGGATGATCCATATTTATATAAATAATTAAAGGACCAAAATATTTAAAGATGTGTACCTATGGAAGAAACTCAGCAAATTATTCAAAAATGTCATAATTCTAATTTTGAGGGATATTTTGGGATTGATAGAACTGCATATAAAAACTTAGAATCTTGATTTTATTAGCCTACAATATTTAGAGATGTTAATACTTATATAAAAACATGTGATCGATGTCAGTGCGTAAACAATATTTCTAGAAGAAATGAATTGCCCCTCACTTTTACTTTAGAGGTTGAACTTTTTTATGGGACCATTTATACAATCTTTCATAAATATATACATTTTAGTTGCAGTGGACCATGTTTCAAGGTGGATAGAAGCTGTTTCTTTACCTCACTGTGATGTTCAAAGTATTGCAAAATTTTTAAAGAGAATTATTTTTAGTAGATTTGAGATGCAGAGAGTAATAATTACTAATGGGGAAAGTCATTTCAGGAATAAGAAGATTGAAACATTAGTTAGAAAATATGGTATTAAACATAAGATTGCCACTGCTTATCATCTGGAGACCACTGGTTCATCAAAATTATCCAACCGTGAAATTAAGAGAAATTTTGGAGAAGAATGTAAATCCTAATAGAGTGGATTGGTCCGATAGAATAGATGGGACATTTTGGGCTTATAAGATGACATATAAAACACCTATAGGAATGACCCCATATAAACTCATATTTAAAAAGACTTATCACTTACTAGTAGAGCAGGAGCATAAAGCATACTGAGCTATCAAATAATTTAATTATAATTTAGAAAGATGTTGGTGAAAAATGGCTATTGCAATTGAATGAGCTTGAGGAAATTAGAAATGAATCTTATAAAAATTCAAAGAATTATAAAGAAAATATGAAACTATGGCATGATTAGAAGATTTTAAGAAAGGATTTAGAACATGTACAAGAAGTTTTACGATACAATTCTAGATTGAAATTATTTTATGGGAAATCGAAATCCAAGTGGATGGGGCAATCCATTGTGGTAAAATTCTATCCTTACGGTGTTGTGGATATCAAACATATAAAAAATGATAGAATTTTCAAAATAAATGGACATAGGCTAAAACTTTACTTTGATGAAATAGTCCTATATCTAATGAAATCTTAATGTTGGGTCAACCCGAGTAAGTAGTGGATACGTCAGACTAACGACATTAAAACAAGCGTTTTGTGGGAGACAACTCATAGGTATTAGAGTGGATTAAGTTTAGTTTGTCGAGATTTCATTGTGTGTATTTGCTTGATTGTACTTTTTGTTTGAAAGTCGCACATGTGAAGTTAGTACAAAAAACACTATAATTCATGACCTAGGAGAGGTTAGGATGTGTATTTGGACCTTAGGCAAACCAGTGTTCAAGTGTGAACTAGAGCCTAGGTGTCGAGATCTGGCGCCTAGGCGCCATAGTTACAAAACCGCCTATTGCAGCAGTTTTTCAATTTTTTTTATGGTTTTCTCCATTAAAACCCTCCAAAACTTTCATTTCATTTTGTCTTTATCAATTAGATGGCTTTAAGGGTGAAGAAAGTCTTGAAATTTCATCACTCATAGATTTCAATGCTTTGGTGAGATCAACTCATGGAGATTTTGATTCGAAGAAGTTAATAAGCAAGGATGTGCAAAGGCTTTATGATAGAACTCTGTTGAAGAAGAAATGTATTAGAGAAAGACAATTCATCATGCTTGGAGGGAAGATAGAGGCAATTATAGCGCATAGGCAATGGGAAGTGTTTTTCTACGCCATTGTTGCTGTCGTTATCTCTGTTGTGAAGGAATTCTATTCAAATCTTCATGGACTAGATCATGGATTGGTCTATGTTCGAAGTAAGTTAGTACATTTTACTCCTTCATGGATCAACAAGTTGTTCTTGGTGGATGACGAACCAATTTGTGAGTTTGCTAACTTCACTCCGACTAGAGCCAATCTGATTGAAATTTTCAGATTCATGACGGATAGCGAAGAACGTTGGAAATTGAGAAGTGATTCCAAGGTTAGTTTCTCGGTTGCAAGGTTAAATTCTTCATCTAAGCCTTGGCACTTTTTCATTTCTGCCAAATCGCTTCCTACCATGAACATAAAGGAAGTAACGAAAGAAAGTGCAATCCTTAATTATTGTATTCATACTAGAAGACTTATTTATGTGGGGGCACTTATTTATAGAACCATCCTTCGAGTTGCACTAAATGGATCTATGACTAGGTTTGGACACCCTATTATTATTTTCTTAATTTGTAGTCAAGCCAAGATCCCTTATGAAATTTGGGAAAAGGTACTTCTTCCCTGAAAGCCCATTGACCGGTCTATCTTGATGTGTGACAACATCAATCTTTTTGAGACACATGGAGGAAGTTCTTATATGGATCAGTCTTCTCACCCTTCCACATCATCACGACCTAGACGCTCAAATTGTTTGGCTAGTATTTTGGAGGAAATAGGGAAGATAAAAAGGGAGATATCAGTCATTCACAACAGGATCCGTAACATCACTGAAAAATTTGACATCTGGATTGGCAGATGAAACAATAGTCAAATCATGCTGCTGTACTCCTTGACATCTGGATTGACATCAAGAAGAATTGTTGGATCAAGGAAGATTCCGAGGAATTCCCAAACTATCCCTTCTACAACTTGTACGCGCATCAGTCGCTTAGTGATATTAGAAAAGTGGATAGTGAGGTTGATGATAGTATGTAAAGGATTTTTCGTAGTAGATTTGATGTGTGCTTGTAAGTTGTTGGTTCCGCAGAGTTACAACACCTTGACCACTTCAAATTCCCTCTTAATGTTTTTATGTGAATTCATTAATTCTTAGCTAATTTATTTTTTATCTGTAACTGCTAGTTGTGATGGATTTGGATATTCTTAGTATTTATCTTTTTTGTTGCAGCTTTTTTCTCTTGGAGGTGGTGTTTTCGAGTTGTTCTTTTATTTCTGAGCATCTGCTAAACATATATTCATTTATGCCGCTATATATTGATACCTCATGCTAGACTAATATCATGATTTTGAGATGTTTGTTGACTTTTTTGGAGATGCTAGCTATCATCTTCTGTGTGTGATGGTGATCTTCTTTGTTGATTTCCTTGGAGGTACTTCAGATAGTGTTCGTTACTTCTCTTTACTTTTCGTTCTTACTGAACTTTGATACCCAATTTCACCGGTCTTTAAATTTGTGCATTTTGTTCTTGATTGTTTCTTTTTCAACTATATTTTTATTATTTCATTGTTTATTTCTCTAAAGACTGTAATTTATTGTTTTTATTTTTGCTTCTAAAATATAACTCGCCATGACCTCTAACAAAAAAAATAATATATATATATATCTATTGTCCACATATACCGGCCAATTTCTACTTATTTACATTATAATGCTTAAGGTTTAAATTTTACATATAGATCACGTTAAAATGCATAAATTAATTTTTAATAATTAAGTTGATAATATTTTTGATGATACAAAAGATTTGAATGACATAAATATAAAAAATAAAATCTTAAAATTAAATATATAAATACATAAAATTGGGTTATATATATATATATATATATATATATATATATATATATATATATATATATATATATATATATATATATATATATATATATATATATATATATATATATATATAAATACTCAAATTTTTATCTTAGAATGACATAAAATTGGGTGACATCATCGCCGGTGGCAGTTTACAAGACCTAGAAACCGACACATTTGCGTGACGATTACCGGCAGTGCCGCATATAATAAAGTGCGTTCACATGCAGTTGTTTGTTTCCAGCTTCAAATCCGCACGTGAACTCTCCAGCTTCTCTCGCTCGCTCCCGGACACACAGCGGTGATTTGCTTTGACGCTAGCGGATTCTTTTCTTCCTACAGGACAATAGGGCTTATGAAGCATAGAGAAGGTCCGAACCGGACCGGCAATGGCATGCACTGGCAACACGGTCATTATTTTTTGGGTTTGATTTTGCTTTATTCACGTAAGCCTTTGAGACTGAATTGATGCAGTAAATGATTTTTTATCTATATTGTGTTGTTGTTTATAAAAGTCAAATAGACAAAACACAGGCATTGAAAAAAATAATACATGGTTATTGAAAGAGATGAACGTTGAATATAAAGATAAAAGGAAAAAGTGTGGAATTATTCTCTGTTGATCAATGTGATCCATTTAAGAATAAGTTAGCATTAATTTACTTATTCTCATTCCTCAATCAACTTTAAGTTGAGTATTCTAAGACACTATCTATAAAAATAATGATTCCTCACAATAATAAGACATCAGTTTCTTATGTCCATAGTTTTTAATCAACATTTCATAGATTTTTCAAATTATTTATTTATTTGTTTGTTGTAGATGTAGAATAAAAATATACATAAACTTTACTTATATTGAGGTTATGAAATGCATGTTAAAGAAATATAAACAAAATATTGCAACTTACGATGCAGAACAATCTTTATCTTCAAATTTGTTTCAATCTAGTAATGAAATTTAACTCTATATTAGATGAAAGTAAATGAAGTAAGTAGAAACAATGTCTTACAACAAAGGAAAGAATACTGGAGCAGCAAAAATACCGGATAATGTTATTACTTGAGAAACTATTAGTCTATGATTGCTGCTAGTAAACCTTGAATTGAATAATATTGTTTTAGAGTAAAAGTATAACTTTTTTAGAGAGGGAGACAAGAAATTAAATCCTTGCTCAATGATTTTATAATACCTAGTTGAACAACTTATGGAATTAAATATAGATTGTAAAAAATAGACTTCCACTTTTTGCATATCCTCCAACAACAATTTGTTAGAAAAAAGTATCAAGTATTTTATAATATAGATTGTAAAAAATAGACTTCCACATATTATATTAGTGAAATTTTGCAAGCAAAAAAAACTAAAGTAGTTGGAGAAGTCAACCTTATTAACAAATCATTTGATGATATTAGTGCATGAGATTTTATATTTGAAGTCACAATTATGAAGGAAGCTTATGGTTATGTCAAGAGGAGAGGTTCCAGGTAAAAAATGCATGATGATGACACATAAATTAGTCTTAATGACACTTTCTTCAAGCCACAACATCCCAAGTCTAGGAAAATCAAGGGAAAAGAAAAGAATTTTTGACTCATTAAATTTGAGGCCAAGCTAAATTAAATGTTCTAATTCCACTTATATTTCACATAGCATTCCATAACAAATTGCAAAAAAGTTGATGACTCAAAATAAAATTTTATAAGAAAATAATAAAATTTGAATGATTAGTTCAGGATAAGTGTTAATTTTCTATACTAATACTTTATTCTACACATTAGTTTTTTTGAGTGGTTGCTTCTAATCTAAAGCTGCAAATTTTATTTCATAAAGTCAATATGTTAGTACATGATGATTTAAGTGATTTGACTATTTTATGAAATAAAATTTAACTTGCTCTTAATGATATTGTTGAATTCAAATATCTTGCTTAAGTATTTTTTTTTGTGTCATATAAAAATGAAAAAAATATCTTGTTTAAACATCATTTGCAGGTTTTAAAAGAAGTATTTAAATTTGTTTGTTCAATGTTTATTTTTTTGAATTCACATGCCAAGTTTCCCAACTCCATTCCATTATTAATTATGTTTTCCTCTTAACTAATGTATGAGTGAGGTTCTTCGCATTAAGGTTTCACTACAGTATGTAAATTTGCATGACACACTTTGGAGATATGAGCACCATTAACAGATAATCTATTATCAACCTATCATTATTTTTTGAGATTTTTTTTTTAGAAAATTGAAATAGATAGCTTCACTCAATCTATCTACATGATACACCATTCTAGACAAAGTTACATGGAAAACACATTTACATTTATTTTGATTAATGGATGAGTGAAAAGCATGTGTTTGTTTGATTAAGTTTTAAATTCATCAATATTAATGTTTTGAGCTATAAGATTTGATATCCACGATTATTTTTCAATTCACATGATAGATAGAAATGTATCAAATATACTATGTGCCACCTATTTTCTATTTCAAAACTAATTCAATAATAAAGACTAAGAATCACTTATAAGGGCACAAATAAAGTCAAACAACCTTGCATTAACATACTTACACAGGAGTATGAATTATTTTAGCTGTATCTGATGAGAATATTTTTGTCATATAAATAAAATTTACATAAAAATGTATTACATCATTATATTTACTTGGTACGGAATATACAAATATAGAAAATTTTAATAAAATCATTTTTGAGATTCTCAATTTTATTGGTTTTACTTTTGCATACAAAAATTAAGAAAATAAAAGCCAAGAAATCAAAGACCTAATCATTAAGAGTAAAAAGAATAAATTGTCTCTAAAAGCTGATGAATCTATAAATTTATTATTATTAAATTTGAAAACAAGATGTTATGTTCAATACATAAGAGTACATAAAAGTTTAGAATAAATGAAAAAAAAATATAGGATAAAGTTGAGGTTAAATAATTTATAAATAAGTTTTAGAAGGACATTTCGATAAATCAACATTGTTCATCCCATAACAAACATGAATAGGAGATTAAAAACCTATAATTAATAGTTCAAGATGATCTAAGGGACATTATTCGAATAATTTTAATGCCTTTCATATGATGATTTACTTTTATAAGATAAAAAAAAATTCATTTCAACTTTATATTTTTTAGAAAGATACTCATATGTAAGTATGTTATATATCCATATATATTCAAAAGGATTGGCCGGAGGCTATTAGTTGAGCCCCGACCATCCCTAATGCGCCTAACCACTCGAGTACCAAAACCTACACACGGGAGGATTCAAACACCAGTTCAGAGGAGACTTACACCGCCGAAGAGGATGCTTCACCAATTAACGTGGAACACGAAGCATATCATATATATTTATTTATACCTGTGTCTTTGTGTCTGTATATATATTTGTTAGTGTGTGCGTGCGCCCGTGTTTAAAAAGGGAGCATATCATATTCTTAAATAATCTGAGGCAAGCTAAATTGATATTATAAGAAAAAAAAACATTATGGATTGAATTTGGAAATGAATAGAAAACCTCAATTGAAGAAGTTTATTTTTGAATATTCAAGCATGAGCTACTAGGTATTATAGGCTCATTCACTAGTATAAATAATGAATTGAATGATAAGATAAAACATATGTAAATCTCATCTTTCACTCTGTGCCTCACTTGAATACATTATATAAGATGATTTCATGTTCTTCACATGCTTCCTCCAAAATAATTTTCTTAAAAAATATAAACCATCTTCAGCTTCACATAATACTCAAATGTTTTTTTCAAGAAATCTATCTTACGTGTGCATGCACAAGAATCACAATAGATTTTAATATAAATTGATTATAAAAGATCAATTTTCTCATCATTGCACTATTACAATTTTATCCTTTACTTCACTTAAAAAATAATTGGTTTTTAAAAATCTTGTTACAAAAGATTTATGGCGGTATAGCTTCACGACAACATTGATGAAAACATATTATATATCAATAGTAGGTTATAAAGACATAATTACTAATAAATATAAATTTACAATACATAAATTATTGGAATTGAAAAATGTAACAGTTGGCTAAAATAAAACATAGAATGTAATAAATATTTACAATACTAGCACAAGAAATTACTTCATAGTTAAAAAGTTTTTACTAGTAAATATTGTGCATAGTATTGATTAACTTTGTCAAAAAGGTTTTACTATTGAATTACAATCTACTACATGTATGCTAAAAGTAATTAATGTAATTCTTGAAGGGATTTTGATAAATGGTATACACATCTATAACATTCAAATCATTAATAAATGTAGTCAAATATACTTCTTGAAAATGTTTTAGATGATTTATGGATATAATTTATAGATGATGACATGCTAGTATGCCCACCATTAGGAAGATCACTAATTTACACTTATTTAGAAAAGTATCATAGCTATAGTGTGCAAATGATCATCTATGTTATGCCTTTTAATTAAGGATAGAAGTGGAGTAAGTTTCTTATACCATTGAGGCCAACGATGCATGTAACATCAAGTTTTCACATTTTTGATGCACATGTCACGAGCAAGCTTTGGTGGATAATAGCAATAATAATAAACTTTATCAAATAAATATCATCACATTGTTTTTATCTTGTCATTATTTGACAATAAAGCTTTTTTCTTTACCAACTTATACTTAATTTTATTCCACTGCTTTTTATCATTATAAGAAACTTCTATATCTTCTATCTTTTAAGAAAAAATCCTTATCAACCACATAAGCTTATGTCAATTAGTTATCAGCATTACAAATTACTTCTTTCAAAAAACTATTTTTCATTCTTTATTTCAAAAATATGTACTTTATCTAAGTTAGTTCCACAGTTAGAATGGATGTTAAGGCCCTGGATTTAAGAAGTAGTGTCGTTTAAGAGAATGTTTGAATAACCACTTTCATTTGTTTTTGTAGTCGTAAGTTTCAATGTCCTACATAAAAATAAATTAATACAAAAGAGTGAAAGATTCATTAGTATAGTAGGATACAATACAACGATTTGTTAGAGTTGAAGACAACCTCGCCGTAGGAAATAAATAGCCAAACAAAGTTGAACATTTAAAAGTATATATATAAAGAGAGAGAGAGAGGGATCTTTAGATAGATATATATGTAATCTAAGATAAGGAATTGTTTTTTCTCTGCCTTGTGCATTGACTTTTTAGTAGTCGAAACATGTAGGAGTTAATTATAAAGCATAAAAATATTTATGTTTGTCATTATGTATTAGAATTTCGAATAAAGCCAAACTTAAAAACTATTAAGGAGTTGGACTATTCAAGGACTTCAAAAGATCTACTAGTTTTCCATTACAATAAACAACTTGTTGTGGTAACTATCTTGTGATATTCCCGATGCTCTCGTATGGTATCTGTAATTTCTCCTTTTTCTCTAAATATCATACTTCAAGAATTTCTTCTACAATAGTATCGATTGTGCTAGAATAATCAATCTTTAGATTGAACTTGCGTTGCCAAAATTTATTGATTTCCAAAGCATCCTATATATAAAACACGAGACTTGTTGATGGAGGAGTCATGTCTGTATTTGTACATATGAAAACAGTAGTGTCAACAGCGATACAAAATGAAGTTGATGGAACTGTCATGTTCAACAGATAAGAATGCCAACTCTACGGCATGCCTAGTGGGCTTGAAAATTTTATTTGCATGCATAATGGGCTATTGATAATAACAATCGTAGTGTTCTCTCTAATCCAAGTTTTACTTTATATTGCTAGTGGAGTCTACATATGTTCCTTATTATTGTCTGAGTTGTTTTTTGCCTCGTTTTATAGATCTGAAGTCATTTTAAGAAAAATTTAGGGGCTCTTTAGAGTCCATTGTATTTTATGCTTTATGTTCTATGTTTTCATTTGTGAAAACAAAAGAAAATAAAAAATAGTATGTTTATTTCTTCAATGTTATTTGTTTTAATCGTTTCTTATTTAAACAGATTTTAATTTTTTTTAATATAGTAAAAGCAATTAAAAAATACTCTGTGTTTTAAAAATAAATAAGGTTTCTTTGGCTCTACATCTCGAATGCCACATTTGGTTTTACTTTTTTCCTCGGCCCTTTCTTTCTTCGCATTCAATTCTTGTGCTTTTACTTTGTTATCGAGGCCAACGACGATGATGAAGTTGATGCTGACATTAACAACCAATAGCAGCACCGAAAATTGAAGTCGACAATAGAGACCGACGCTGACATATTGGGATGATAATGATCTAGTCAAAACATTTCTTTTCCAATTATAGAGTTTTTTGGTCAACTGAAAAGTAATTATATAATATGTTGACTTTTTCTCAATTAATCTTTTCTCGGCTTATAGCTAATCTTATCGGAAGAAAGACCTCCCTTATAGTATCATTAGAAGACTGAATTGAGCATGAATAAGTTAGAACTTGAAATTTACTTGAGCAGAAACTTGATTAAACCCAAATTTAACCTAAAAATAAAATATTTTAAAAAAATAACATCAATCAAACTAAAGCAGAACCAAACATAATTTGATCAAGCAAAACCCAATAAAAAGTTTCACTCAAAATCCACTAAAATCTCTCTCTAAATGGTGAGGCCCCACAATTTGATCTTAATTTCCATGACATGGAGACCTCTTCAAGCAAAACTTAATGCACTAATATATTCATTGAATTTTTCCCTTACAGGTGTTGACCACATTTTTATGGTCTTTCTTTTGCTCTCCTTAGAACTCAAGATCTAGCCTAAGGACTTTTCTATTGGCTGCCCTAGAAGACTAGTGAGGGGATCCACCCCTTAGCATTTCTAACCACCAATTATCTCTTTTTTGATACCTCGCATGGGTGGTTCCAAGCCCTCAACCTTTGGTTTGGATAGCAAATACCAATATGTTGAAGCCCAAAGAGATTCCTATAGAATCTAAAAGCCTTAGAAGATCCCTTGACTTGCATACGCTTCACTATTAATTAAAAATGAGATTAATTTTAAAAAAAAAATCTATCACAAATCAAAATTCAAAGAAAATTAAATTTGAGGAATTTTTGCCCTAATCATTGACGAACTTATTCAGACGGTCCTGAATGATGAAACAAACCACACAAACAAGTTCATATCATCAATTTTACCAAAGAAGGACATCAATGTTGTTAGAATTCTGTGCACAAGCGAGGTGCGCAGAAACCGATTCACTTAAATAAAAATTTAAATTAAAAATAAAATTCTTTTAAAACCTAAACTAAACGCAAGCCCCTTGGTTCCTCATTCGCGAACTCTCTTGATCCTTCAAGCGCACCCTTTTCTTCTCTACCGACCTCCCTCTCCCTCGCTCAACCCTCCGCTCTCTCGACCTCCCTCTACCGAGAAAATATTCCCTCAGTAGTACGCACCTTAAGCTACGTGCGTAACCAATACATTTCCGACAGGTGTAAACACCGGCCCCACCCATTAAAAGATATAAAATTAAAATAATTTTTTTTAAAAACTTTCTCCCGACCCGACCCGAGAGAAAACCCGAAACCTATTAGGCTAATCCTTTTTCATTTTCTTCGAACTACATCATTTTTCTTTGCACTATAACGACTATAGGGCTTAGTCTTCCTCGGCAAAACCTCCGGCGCAACGCACCCTCCGGTGAAACCGTCAGGCGAAGCTCATCCTCCGATGCAAGCGAATGTCACATGGCGTCCAGTCAATCGTTAAAATCACAGTATGCACTTAAACGAGAGTAATGAAATAGGAGTAACACATCTGTAACACAGCAATAGCACAACAATACCACATCATTATCATAACACATTAGTAATATACCAGTAAAATATAAAAAATGCAACAATAACACATCAATACCACAGAAGTAACACATCATGGATTTGAATCATTAGGACAAAAAAAGGCTGCCCAATAACTTCATAAAACCAAATTCGTTGGACTCACAAATATCTTCATGACATAGTTTTGATGTGTTATTCTTGTATTATTCGTGTTTTATTCATCTATTTTTTCCTGTGGTTTAACTGTGTTACTGATGTGTTACTCATGTGTTATTTCTGTGTTATTCATGTATTATTTATGTGATATGTTTCTATTTAAGGTGATTATTAATTAATGATATATGTTTGATATGTTATTTTTGTATTATTTGTGTATTATTCATCTATTATTGTACTGTGTTTTAACTGTGTTACTGGTGTGTTACTCATGTGTTATTTTCGTGTTATTCATGTATTATTGATGTGATATGCTTCTATTGAAGATGATTGTTAATTAATGACATAGGTTTGATGTGTTATTCTTGTATTATTCTTCTAATATTCGTGTATTATTCATGTATTATTTTCATGT
This sequence comes from Phalaenopsis aphrodite, assembly GCA_003013225.1. Lineage (NCBI taxonomy): Eukaryota > Viridiplantae > Streptophyta > Magnoliopsida > Asparagales > Orchidaceae > Phalaenopsis > Phalaenopsis aphrodite. Next base: position 115,638 of record NEWO01001111.1, on the reverse strand, counting down.
GTTTTAACTGTGTTACCGGTGTGTTACTCATGCGTTATTTCCATGTTATTCACGTATTATTGATTTGTTTAGGGTGATTATTAATTAATGTCATATGTTTGATGTGTTATTATTGTATTATTCGTGTATTATTCATGTATTACTTCACTCTATTTTAACTGTGTTACTGGTTTGTTACTCATGTGCTATTGCCCTGTTATTCATGTATTATTGATGTGTTTAGGGTAATTATTAATTAAGTGCGCTCCATGTGCTACTCCTGTGTTACTGGTGCGTAAATAATTATGCTTGTGTATTATCAATGCTCCTGTGTAGGGTTATTGTTGTGTTATGTCGGTGTGTTACTCATGTATTATTCTCATCTTGTGATTATTATTCTAATAATGTGTCATTATTTCTTTAATTTGCAGGATCATGAGTGCAAGGACTTTCAACTGTAGATGTCGTCCATCTGCAGTGAGAGGTGTCTTGGATGTAATTCGAGATCTGCTTTCAGAGGAGACCATTAATAATTTAAAGGAAATTCGGGTGTTCAATTTCTTTGACATGCCCCATATCCCTAGGACAATGTCATGACTTTACACATTTTGAGATGTTGGGATAATGAGAGGGGTGTCTTCAAAATGGGTGGAAAGGAAGTTAAGTTACATGCTGACCACGTGGCTCTGTTGATAGGGATGCCGAACAGAGGAGAGCATGCTTCATGAAAAAAAGGACCACTATCAAATGTGGATGTCAGACAAATAAAAAATCAACGACAAACTTTTTTGCAGAAGGAGCCTCCACCCCACCTTTTGAGCAGTTATACTTGAAATTCATACTAACTAATTTATTTTTTCCTTCAAACAATTTTCATGTGCTGCAGAGTTATCTTCTTATGCTGCAAATGTACAAGTTTTTTTCGTCGTTTAATTGTTCTGCTGCCATATGTGATATGATCATCGATCAAGTGAGAATCGCCTCCATGAAATTAAGGCAGAATAAATCGATAGACTATATTCAAGGATTTGTATTTCTTTTAACGGTAAGTATTTGTTATTTACATTGAAACATCACATTTGCATACATGTTGATGGTGTAAAACATCCTCAGCTTTAGTTTTACGAGCACACCTCTCTTTTAACCCTACTGCACCTGACGCTAGACCTCGCATTCTGAGATGGCCAACCAATCATGGGTTGAGTGCTGAGAAGATTCATGAAGTCTCTAAGAGGCTTGAACATGAAGTATTTGTTATTTACATTGACCACATCTGTTTAATTGCTTTTTAAGAATGCTTCTAACGATTTTGACGAATACAATTTTATTGTAGATTAATGACGGATTCCTAGATTTGGGGGACAATGAAGTACAACTGCTCGAAAATCCAGAGCAGGGACCACCAATTCCTGCAAGGCAACTTCCACATCATGAAACTACTGCAGGACCATCTTCACCCAAATCGTATGCCAAGGGTACAATTATTGCTAGTGATATAACCCCAGTACCTGGACATACGACGGGTAGTGTTGATTTTGGGGTACTATATGCGACGCTAAAATCTCAGGAACAAATAAGCTTAAATATACAAGAAACTGTGACTGGTATAAGTACACAGATGAATACTGTGGTAGAAGCATTGTCCACCCTGACTGGTTTGGTGCATAGATTAGTTAAAACTAAGGCTGACAAGTTCATTGAGAAGACAATATCCGATATGAGTAAGAAGACTAGCAACAGTGGTCAGCAACAAAAGAGGAAAGTGGACCCCCCGTATCTCAATATCAGTTTAAGAGAAGACGTAAAAAATTTGATAATGTGGATATTGTTGCTCCTGTAAATTTAGATGTACCTGAAGAAACAATAAGAAATATAGATGTTCCCGTACAGGCCGAAGACGCCGAAGAACCAATAAGAGAAGCACAAGATGCAGAGTTAGGTGAGGAGACAATCCATGAAGACCCTGAAGAACTAGAACGAGCAATAAAGGGTGTTCTTGAGTCTCTGACCCAATTGGTAAGTACGTCATTCTAATTTGTACTTAATGATTTACATTCCTACTTTATTTTTTCTAACAATAATTTTTTTTAGACGCATCTTCTGACTTCTGGTGTAAATACTGATTCAAAAAAGGGTGATTCCCAAAAGGTTCAAGTTTCAGATGAAGAAAGCTTAGATCCACCCGGGTATCATCAAATTTCGAGTCAAAGCCAAAGTTCTAATGCAGATGCATATGTTATAGTTGTAAGAAAATAAATATAGCTAAGTGCTTTGAAGCATATCTTATATACTTTTATTTTGTGTTATCCATGGAATGTTTTATTTTGCAGCTACGTCCTTCGACTTCAACTACTGAGCATCCTAGTAAGACATCGATTCTAATTGAAATGCAGGAAGAAATAGACCAGTGCCTATCCAGATACACCGTAAGGTAAGTAAATGTCCAACACACTTTTTAATGTTACACACTTTTGTTATATTTAATTAAAAGGAACCCTCTTTCTTGTCAATGCAGTGACATTATCATTAACATAGACCATATTTTGATTCACTGATCGACTCTGGAAGACATATTATTAAATAAGTGGCTTGCAGACGAACATGTTGATATATTTTTTTCATGCTCCGCGAAAGAATTTTAAGGAGACCAGAGTTGTACAAGTTTTACCTGTATGTTTCATCGATGTATGGGGTATGTTAAACAACTTACATTTATTCATACAAGTTTAAGTCATATATTCCATGCACATTTAACCTAATATATTTATATAAATGCATAAGACATATGGTAGCAAATCTTACGTGAAACATATCACCAACGAGGCCGTAAAAGAAGTAAAAGTCATTTTCTTTCCAATCATTCATAATCAACATTGGATCTTGTTGATTCTAGATCTCAAGTTGAGAAAATGTTGAATATACGACTCACTACCCAATCAGATACATTAGGCTGGCGCTGCGGAAGTTGTAAGTATATTCAACTCAATTAAAAGTAAAACAATTGCATTCAAAAACTAACACAATAATGCTTCAACCATGCAGGTGAATATGTTTGCTAGAGATGCTGCTGATTTATTTACAACCAAAATCAATAAATGGTCTCTATCGATTACAAAACATGTACCAACACAAAGGAATAGTTTTGATTGTGGCATGTTCTTCTGCAAGTACATGGAAACTTTAGTGCAGGCTGAAGAAGTCGACTGAACTGCACATATGAACTAGCAGGATCATATGGAGCGATTTAGAGCAGGATTTGTTTATGACATGTGCTTATTTTTTAGGACTTCTGCGTAAATTTGTTACTTTATATCAAATATTTGTATAGTTTACTGAATGTTGGTTTTTTTTGGTTATTGTATATCTTTTTAGGTTATTGTATATCTTTTTTAGGTTGTTGTGTAGGTTGCTGTCTATGTAATAGCTTCATTGTTACTGTACATCTTTTTTAAGTTATTGTATATCAAATATCTGTATAGGCAAAATGTTTATATCTTTCTGAATGTTGATTTTTTATGTCACTGTATATCTCAAATTTTGGTAGAGTTTGTTGTCTATATCTTGGCAAATTGATTACATGTTACTGTTAGTATTTTTGTGTAACACGTGAATAACATGCTGATCAACTGCCTCAACAACACATCATTTACATGTCGTTTACACGCTGAATAACACAGGAGTAACACGTAGATAACACGAGAGTAACACGAGAGTAACACATATGCTACACCCTGAGTAACACGGGAGTAACACGTAGATAACGCGAGAGTAACACGAGAGTAACACATATGCTATACCCTGAGTTACATGGGTAACATATCAATAGCACGGGAGTAACACGTAGATAATACAAGAGTAACATGAGAGTGACGCATATGCTACACCCTGAGTAACACGGTGTAGTAACATGTAGATAACGCGAGAGTAACACGAGAGTTACACCCTTAATAACACGGTGTTATCCTCATGTTATTAACACGGGATTAATACGTAGATAACACCCTGAGTCAATAAATATACTAATAGTATCTATCCTATCTAATTTATCATATAAAATTTATCTGAAAAATTTAAAATTTTATCGCCAAAAATTTGGTCGCATGAATAACACAAGGAAATTCGAAATAACACTGATTAATTAGCGGTAACACAATGTAGTAACACGGCAAAATATGTGTCGTAACGCAAAGTAACGCCGATTAATCGGCCAGTAACACAGGGAATATTCGCTGCGAGAGCGCGTTAAGAGGGCAGTAACGCAAGTTATTGTCGTGTCATCCTCGTGTTATTCTAGTGTTATTGACGTGTTATTCTCGTGTTATTGACATGTTTCTCTTATGTTATTCCTCATGTTATTCTTGTGTTTTTTCCTTGTTATTCCCGTGTTACTCACGTCTTATTCACGTGTTAACCAAACATTGTTATTCCCGTGTTATTCCCGTGTTATTCCCGTATTGTTGAGGTGTTATTCTCATGTTGTTCTCATGTTATTCTCCGTGTTATTCTCGTCTTATTGAGATGTTATTTTCATGTTATTTCTCATATTATTATCATGTAATTGACGTATTATTCTCGTGTTATTCCCATGTTACTCACGTCTTATTCACGTTATTCAGCTTGTTACTGATCGTGTTATTGAGTGTATAACCCACATGTTATGTACGTGTTACTCAGGGTGTTATTGACGTGTTGCTCAGGGTGTTACAGTTGATATCTACGTTTGAACAATATTAAGCCAGAAATATTTGAACAACAACATTTAATAAACCACCAATTACTTTCGTCAAAATGCTTACAGATGATACAATATTACAACTTTTACAATATCAATCAATCTAAATTCTCACTTATGGAATCCATCAAAAGTCCAGTGTACGTTTCACTTAGTTGTGGTGTGTAGTATTCCTGCAGCAGTGGAGTAATACGAAGATCAATTTGATGAAATCATTTTATATAAAAGGCAGAGATATGATACTAAATTTTATCAACATACCTGTGTAAGGCAATCTTTCAAACTTTGCTCGAATGCTTCCACAGCTCGACGACTACTTGCTGCTTCTTGTTCCATTCCTGGATGCAATGGGTCAAATTAGAAGTATGCATTATACATGAAATGTAATGAGAAAATACTAAATTTAAAAAATTATACTTTTGGCTTTCTTATTTTTCTCCCAGTGTCATTTCAGCCTAGATGTAGATACTCCTTTCGACCTTTTTTTAGTAGAGTCGTTCACATTGCATTCTATATTTGTGATTTTCTTCTTCTTCTTTGTTTTCTATAATTCGACTGTTCTCCCTGCTATAGCATCCTCAATATCTCCTGGTAACTTTTTAAACATCTCCCACAAACACTCCTCAGCTAACTCATTTCCTTGTACTCTATTAATGAGTTGATATGCAAATTTTTGAGAGCATGAACTGAATATAATGGAACTTGAAGAAACATTATTATAGCCTGAGTCTTTTAGCTCTCTGCACCCAAATCTGTTATACATGTCCCTTTTAGCATTGATGGACCACCGCAATAAGAAATATTTATCCGGAATCACCTTTATTTTTGCGAGACTTAGAACGAATAGTGCATGGGACCACAACAACCCCATCATCTCAAACTTTTTGCAACTACATGCAACCTCACAAGTAACCTTGTCAACTACAAATTCCAGGGCTGCCTTGTCCCCTCATCATCCAATCTTGATACGTAATATTTAGCCTCATTATCCACTGATACTTCAGATGTTAGCCCACATAAGTCATTCAATAGCTCTTGTTCAAACATTGAGTAAAGTTTCATTGTATAGAATGAGGCAGCTTGCCTCAACATGGGATTGATTTTAACCATGAGTGTTCTGACGGACTGACCGCATTTGAAATCTTCATCTTTCTTACTCCGACGCCACAATTTCATTATGTTTTCAAGACCGATGAAACAGTCTGTGAGAGAGCTAGTTGGCTTTAAAACACCATGACAAACATTATTGGTCAACTCACTTCTCTGTGTTGATAAGATTCTCATACCGAATATATCCTTATTAAATGTTGTTGACCATTTATGCCTTATACGATACATTTTATCTAACCAAACATTATTTTGTAGTTCTCCCAACTCAATCATTAAGAACCACGTTTCTTCGAACTCCTCTGAATCACACTTGCTCAGGCATTTATAAAAAAGACCACAGACACTCTTAGTAACCTTGAGTTTCTTGGAGTTCGGCCAGTAGGTAGTATGGTCCTTCCGAACAAGGAATCCCACGCGATGTGCATAAGCACGATAGCTTTCATATGTTTCTTCCTCATTGTGGATAATGCTGCTTAGAAACTTTTTTGCAATTGGATCATTGCAAACGTGTGTTACCTCAGAGGACTGCATAAAACAATGATAACATCAGCATAACACAATATGTGTAATAAATCAAAGGCAGAGTAATACCAGAGTAACACCAGAATAACAAAAGAGTAACACCAAAAAACCAGAAGAAAAAAAAAACCATAATAACAATACCGCAATGAACAACACCCAAAAATCAAATGCAATAAACAACATAACAACGGAGTAATACCACAATAACACCAGAATAACACAAGGGTAACACAAAAAACCAGAATCCTAAAACCATAATAATGCAAAAAAAAAACCATAATAACGCAAAAAAAAAAACCATAATAATACCAAACCACTTGTAGAACAACACACAATAACACTACCTCAACACCTACGTTTACATGGAGATTAAACTAAACCCTAAACCACTTAAATGGTACTAAATCAAACAGTAACACCAAAATAACACAAGAAAAACACAAAAAAATAAGAGGCCTAAAACATTAATAATGCAAAAAAAACCACAATAATCCAAAACCACACTGTAGAACAACACCCAATAACACTTCCACAACACTTATATTTACATGGAGATTAAACTAGGCCCTAAACCACCTAAACGGTACTTAATCAAACAGTAATACCAAAATAACACAAGGGTAACACCAAAAAACCAGAAGCCTAAAACCACAATAACGCCAAAAAAACGCATAATAATACAAAACCACACTGTAGAACAACACCCAATAACACTACCTCAACACCTACGTTTACATGGAGATTAAACTAAGCCTTAAACGACCTAAACGGTACTAAATCAAAGGCAAGAAACAATAGTAATACCAGAGTAACACGAGAATAATACAACAGTAACACCAAAACTCACTTGATCTTGATCTTCAAAGTTCAGGCTGAATGATGACATTTCAACGTTCATGAAAACTTTCGGCATCTCAACGTTCATGGAGAAAACGACTTCCGACATCTCAACTTCCTCAGGAGAATTCCAACAATACATAGTTATGGTGGAGCTATGAACGGAGCTGTGAACGAAGCTGTGAACAGTGATCGAAATATTTCTGCACCCCGAGGATAGAACAGCAAGCTGGCGCGAAATAATTTTATCATGGCGGGAATTTTTCCAGAATTCAGGTTTAGGGTCAGGTCGGGTCGCGAATAGTGACGGAATAGGTGGGGCCGGAGTTTACACCTTTCGGAAATGTATTGGATACGCACCTAGCTTAAGGTGCGTAGTACTGATGGAATATTTTCTCCCCTCTACCTCGTTCAAGCCTCCTCTCTACCAAAGCCTCCTCTATCACAAAGCCTCATCTCTCCTGAAGCCCTCTCCTTTTGACCGAAACTCTCGAAGCTTCCCTCCATTTTCACGCAAAAATCTAGCCGACCCTTCTTCCTCCCACTTTGTCGAAACTCTCGCCGATGGTGACATCTCTAGGCTCCTCTGATAAATCCCAAATGGCTGCTCCTCCCATGACATCTCTCTGCTCGTATAAGTAAAGCTAAACCCTTCCCACTTAGTTTCCTATTCCTAATACACGAGCAAGACCCAATCTGTATCTCCAATAGTCAGTGTTTTGTTAGCTTGGAGTAGTAGTTGCAGATTTCTTCCTCAACTCTTGGTTTACCAAAGCCCTCACTTTTTCCCTCTTACATAGGTATATATTCTCTCATTTGCTAAACTTGATTTATGCACGTATTCTTTTGCAATTCATGCAATTCAGACTTTTGTTGACAAAGAAATCTTCATGATAAATTTTTTTATGATTGAGCTTTATTCATGTAAAGTATTTTTCATCATTGAATTCATGTGTTTTTAATTTCATTTGCAAACACAAGTACTTGTTTTCTAAATTAATATGCTTTGAAGGAGCTATAGCAAAATGAGTCTATTGAATGTATTCAGGTGGTTTAATCTTGATAACTTGAATGAATTGTTGAGTTTTCTTTTGCGCCAAGTTGGTTTTCTTGAACAGATATATTATTTGAAGGTCATGTTGAAATTTCTTTTGTGCCCAAGATATTTATTTAAATGTACCTGTGCAATTAATGTTTGGTTTTTCAAAGGGTATGCTTCCTTTCAAGATGACTTTGTGCATGAGTTTTCTTTTGCCAAAATAAATAGAATAAGTTGAAGAATGGAATAACTATAAGTTTATGCAAAGAAATGATTTAAAATTTGTTGATACAATGCTGTCAAGTTTTTCTAGTTGTTTTTACTGCAATGAAATCATTTCCAATTTTTTTTATAACACCCTTTCTAGCTTGTCCTTGGTTGATTTGGCTTGTCCAACAATCATGAATGCATTGGAACTTTTGGATTAGGAATTTTTTTTTCATGTAGGTTATGTATGGATGATTTGATGTTATAATATATTCAATCAATCAAATTACTAACTCTAGATTTGGTTATGAACTTGATCATTTCTATATGCACTCTACATGTTAATGCATAAACTTTATTTCCTCGTCTATGTGAGAGAAGTATAAATGTTTTATAAAAGAAACTTCCTATTTTGTGGGTTAGTTAGAATGTCTTAATTAAAGCTATGTGAATTCATGCATATAAAATAATATTCATTGTGAAATGTTCGTTTGAATGAGCACATATCACATATAAGTCTTGTTTGAGAATGCTTTTCATGCAGGTTTGATGAAAATTTAGTTGATTTGAAACAACTATATAGAGTATATTCATGTGGTTAAGTCGTTGATGATTTAAATGGTTTGCTAGAAATTTTGTCCCATAAGAATTAATCCTTAAAGTATATTCAAGAGAACATGAGATCAACATGCTTTAAAAGGTGTACATTATTGCATTCATGTAATTTAATATTCGGTTATTTGAACAATTTTTCATCAAAACTTCTTTCATGCTAGCTTAATTTCTTAGAAAGTACAAGCTCTTTAAAGAGGCATATTGAATTTTCATTGAGCCAATATTGATTCTCCTTGAGCATTTTCATGAAATCCAATCCTTTTCATACCTTCATAATTACAATCATGCATTTTACATATCCAAATTGAATGGGTTGATCCTCATACAAACTTCTCGG
>NEWO01001111.1:67317-77402 GCA_003013225.1 Phalaenopsis aphrodite | reverse complement strand
AAATATTCTTATTGAAAGATCACGTCATCCTCAAATTTAGCCTTAGATAAATAAATAATCATCTTCCTAGCTTAAGCCGATCACATAAGAATCATTTAATCTTAATTGACTTCAAAGCCATGAAGATTAAGGAAATTATAATTTTGTTGATACTATGAAAAGGTGGTAAGTGAGTTTCTACCTTTAACCCATTATATTTCAATTATCCAAACATATTCTTTAGGATCAAAATTACCTATCCCCAATGATTAATCCTAAATTTTGATTAAGACACCAAAGTCTAAAATTACTATCCTGCCTTTGGGGCTCCTTATCTTATAATTCTTCAAGAAAAATTCAAATGGCCTTGAAAATGTTTGAGTATTCCATCCATGAATAAATTAAAAATATCAGGGAGGAAACTATGATTTTTCAAAATTTATTTAATTTAAAATAATTATTTTAACCCAAAAATAGCATTTTTCAATGTTAACTTATTTAATTAATCAAAATAAAATTTTAATTTATAGGAAAATTATTGGAGGTTTGCCTGGGCCAGAGGAATAATTAGAGAAAATTTTATAATTTTTTGAATAATATTGTTATTATTATAATTATTTAAAGGTCATTTTTAAGGATTATTTATATACAAAAATATGTTTCAATCTTCAAAAATCACTCTTAAATTTTTATTAAACCCTCATAAATTGAAGAAACTCAGAGGAAAAAAATTTATATTTTTATGATTTATATTTAATTTATTATAATTTTTAATGAAACAATAAGGAAAATACATTTTAGATCTTTAGAAATTTATTTTTAATTTAGAAAAATAAAAAAAATATATATTTTAAGGGGTCCCAAGTGATCAGGGAACGATTGCAAACATTTTGGACTATTTTTTGTAATTTTAAAAATCATGATTATTTTAATTATTATTAATGTAAAATATACTTTAAAAATAAAAGATTTTCACAAAAATAGATTTTTTTAATTAAATGCCCCTGATCTCAAGGAACTCAGAAAACTATTCTTCATAATTTTTTAAGTTTATTTAATTTAATATAATTTATATTGTGCAAAAATATTATTTTTACTTGCAAAATCCACTTTAATGGCCAAATCAACTTAATTAAATTTGAAATTTTTAAAGTGAGTTGAAATGATTTTTATGAACAATGTGGAATTGATTTTGTCAAATTTTAATTTATTCTAATTTAAATAAATTAATGCAAAGTAAAAAATATTTATTAAATAAGAGAAAGATACAAAATTATTCAAACCATCACATGATTTTTCCTAAGTTCCATTGACCACAGAAAACCTAACAAAATTGATCGCAAAATTTTATGAGTGATATTTTAATTTACATAATTAAATAAAACCAAAATAGCAACTTAGGCTTGAAAATTACGGTTAGAAGCACAGAGGTGCTCCCTGACTTTGGAAAAATTATAGATGTCCTCTGTCATGAGAAACCTACCCTAAAAAATTCAAACCATGGTGATTAATATTTTATCATAATGAATTAAATTACCTCAAAGAGTATTTAATTAATTAAAAATCATATACTTAGCAAATAAATTTTATTTTGGTCCAAATTATTTTCCTCTATTCACTGAGCAAGAGGGTAATTTTTTTTTCTATTTTTATGATTTTTCTAGAGAAAGATATGGATTTTTGAAGATCACGCATTAAAAATAATTCAGAAAATCCATATTTTCTTACTTAAACACGCGACGACACCTCATTCTACGACGGCTCCGAACTCACACGCGGCGCTCTGCCATTTAAGGTTGCCATCTACCACAATTTCCATGCAACCCGCCTTTTCACACCAAAGGTTGGTCCGGCTTGATCTCCTCCGTTGATGAAATAAACGAGTGATCGGACAACTCCCTGTTATCGTCCCCAAATGACCTAACTCAAGAACCGTTCACATTAAAAACTTAAGATCTTCACCTATACTAAAACAAATTGCATGGTGTTTGTTTCTAAACCTTCATCTACTCAAGACAAACTTATCTATATGGTTTATCAATCATGAAATCAAGCCATTACAAATGGAGCATCAAAGAAGCTTGGGCTAGGGTTAGAGCTCAATACCTTTGTTTGAGAAGGGAGGCCTCAATTAGATGATTGTGGTAGCTTCAATTGGATCCAACAAACCTCCATATAAAGTCTCAAGCCATGTTGAATTTTCTAGCTATGTTTTGAACCAAACTCGATTTCAGGTGTTGGTCTAGAGCTAGGTTAGGGGCTGTTTGAGAGGGGCCTTTTGTGGGGGATCAACTCCTCTCACTGTGGGGATGGTGTGTGCACAGGTAATTGGAGTTTGGTTCACTGTGGGGCTATGGAGAGATGTGTTCTGGTTCCGACCTAATTTTGTGCTCAAAATTGAACTCTCACAGGGGGAAATAGAGGGGAAAGATGGTTAGCTCGAGCTGAGGAAGGCTTGGAGAATCTCTGGTGAGATTTTAGTAAAGTTTCCCTAAGGATTTTGGTTAGCTCCCTTTTGTCCATGGAGAAAGTGGTTTAAATAAAGGGGCTTAGGGTGGAGCTTAGGGCTTTAATTTGGGTTCAATTAAGTGCTTATTTGGAGGGCTTAAAAATTCCAAATACCAATTAGAGCTCAACACATTAGATGGCTAAAATTGAGTTTGAGTTAAGGCATGAGGGCTCTAAATTTTCATGTTTTCCCGCCATTGGGCCAGCCGACAGGGCCAGAGATGGTGGCCAGAGAAGTCAGGTGAGCCAGGGGGAGGGTTAATTCTGTTTAACCACTGATGGTTTTTCATGATGATGGAGATATTTTGTCTTAGACCCAATAATAGGATGAAATTTCCTAATTTAGGGAACCATTGGTCCATACCACACCTTGGCTAGTTTAGGTGGGTAGGCTAGTCACTAGGATGTACTTGGTGGTTGTGATGTCATTAATTTGGTCACTTCGACATGGCTTAGTCAATTTTGGTGCATGAGTTCAATTTGAGTCAATTTGCCTTGAAGTTGGGTTTGGGTTTGGCTAGCCATGACATTGAGGCCAATTGATTGATCAATTTGGTGTAGATGATTGTCATGAAGAGTTTAGAAAAGATTTGGAGTGATTTTAAATTGATTGGGAGGTTCAATTTGGAGAATTTTTCCATTTGTTCAATTTGGGGATGTTGGTTAGACTTGGGCTTAGGTTGGGCTAGAGTTGGGCTTAGTTCAAATTGATGGTTAAAAATGGTGTATGGGAGTATCATGAAGAGTTCTCAACATAAATTGGGTGTCAATTTTGGGGTTTGGGTATTCAATTTAGGTGACATTTAGAGATAACCAAGTTGGGGTTTTTGGTCCAAGTTGATTTTAGGTGAAATTGAGGCTTCATCAAGGCCAATTGAAGGTTCAATTTGATGTGTGGGAATGTTTCGAAAAGTTTATGGTGCACAATTGAGACAGTTGGAAGGATTTGACGGGAAATTACTGGATTTTGGTTTTGGGCCAAATTGGGGCTTTTTATTTGAGTTGGATTTGACATGAATTAAGTTTGGTCATGATGAATTTGAGTTGAGAATTGAAATTGTGGGAAATTAGGATCAAATTGATGGATATTTGAGATGAATTTGGGAAAATTTGGTCTTTAAGGCCAATTTGAGGCTTTTTGTCAAAATTGGTCAAATTGGGCTCAATGGAAGAGTTTAAATTGGTTTTGGAGGCATTTGAAATGATTTTGGGGGTTTTGGGAAAGTTTGAGTCACCAAGGGCATTTTGGTAATTTTGGCAAATTTGGGGGTATTTTGGTAATTTTGGAGATTTTAGGTGGTTTTGGGCAATTAAGGTTGTTTAAAATGGTTTGAAATGATTTTTGAACAAATTTGGGTAGTTTGGGTGAAATTGAGAATTTTGGTCAAATTTGGGGTTTGGGGTTGTTTAGGTAATTTAGGTTAGTTTGTGAGCAAAAAGCCGAGTTGGATATTTTGGTGAAATTGAGTTGCCAACTATCCTATATGAGCCATGGACCAATGGAACCGCCATTTGGTTCTATGTATTGGTCTTAGTTAGACTCTAGCCTACGGCTAGTGGGTCTAGAGGACAATCTACATGAGTCTCCAAAAAGATCAATGGATCAAAGTCAACGAGTTTGAGTTTAAAATTATTAGTAGGGTGAAAGTGATTGAACTAGCTCCAAACCAACACCTAGGGTCAATCCTAAGGCCAAACAGTCCTATGGGGACTCCCCTTGAGCTCCCTCATATTGGCTCCGCCTACTAAGTGCTAGAGGTTAGGAACAATATTTGGAACTTCAAGTTGAGCATAGAAGAGTTTAAAATTTTTAATGGTGAGTGTTCTTTTCTAGTTCTCTAGGTGTAGTCAACAGGAAAGTATTATGACTAGACCTTAGGCTACTAAAAAGGAAAGACTAGACCTCAACCAAAAGTGAGGTGAATAAATGGACCCCCAATAGGTGTGGTGTGCCGGGCAAGCACACCGCACGTATTGGCGTTGACCAACGTGATTAAGAAAACCAATACAGACCTCTAAGTCAATAGTTCTAGAGCGATGTGTAGAATTGAGTGGCAGTTGTTTCTACTGGGGAGTAACAGGTACTCTCGCTGGGGAAAATAAAGGATATTTTCAGGACAATTGTCGGGAGAACAGGTAATTTCGGAGAAGTCTCGATTCGAATTGAACATGTTAAAGAAAGTTTTGATTTCAGTTTAAAATTTCATGAAAATGGAATTATGGGTAAGGAAACCGGAATGAATAGAAAACACAAGCGTAGAAAAGGGATTAGGGCATTAAAGCCTAACTTGAATGTGAGGATGAGAATAGGACTTCTAAGTCAACCTCAAATGTGAGTATGGGAATAGGACTTCAAAGGCTACTCCGAAAGTGAGTATAGAAATAGGACGTCAAAGTCTACTCTGAGAGTGCAAAGATGGGAATAGGGATCTACCCTAAAAGTGAGCATGAGAAATAGGACGTCAAAGCCTACTCTGAAAGTGAGTATAGGGGATAGGACGTTAAAGCCTACTCTGAAATGCAAAGACAGGAATAGGGCGTCTATGCCTACACCGAAAGTGAGTATGGAAATAGGACGTCAAAGCCTACTCTGAAAGTGAGTATGAGAATAGGACTTCAAAGCCTACTCTGAGAGTGAGCATGGGGAATAGGACGTTAAGGCCTACTCCGAAAGTGAGTATGGGAATAGGACGTCAAAGCCTACCCTGAGAGTCAACATAGAGAATACGACGTCAAAGCCTACCCTGAGAGTCAACATAGAGAATACGACGTCAAAGCTTACACTGAAACACAAAGACGAGAATCGAGCGTCTAAGCCTACCTTGAAAGTGAGTATAGGAAAATGACGTCAAAGCCTACTTTGAAAGTGAGTATGGGAATAGGACGTCAAAGCTTACTCCAAGAGTGTAAAGATGGGAATAAGGCGTCTAAGCCTACCCCAAAATTTAGTATGGGAATATGACGTCAAAGCCTACTCTGAAAGTGAGGATGGGAATAGGACGTCAAAGCCTACTTCAAAAGTAAGTATGGGAATAGGGCGTTTAAGCCTACCCCAAAATCGAGTATGAGAATAAGACGTCAAAGCCTACTCTGAAAGTGAGTATGGGAATAGGATAGCCTACTCCTAAAGTGAGTGTGAGAATAGGACGTCAAAGCTTACTCTGAAAGTGAGTATGGGAATAGAACGTCAAAGCCTACTCCTACAGTGAGTGTGGGAATAGGACGTCAAAGCTTACTTTAAAAGTATAAAGATGAGAATAGGGCATCTAAGCCTACTCCGAAAGTGAGTATGAGAATAGGGCATCAAAGCCTACTCTGAAAGTGAGTATGGGGAATATGACGTCAAAGCCTACTCAGAATGTCAGTATGGGAATAGGACGTCAAAGCCTACCCCAAAAGTGCAAAGATGGGAATAGGGTATCTAAGCCTACCCCAAAATGCAAAGATGGGAATGAAGCATCTAAACTAACCCCAAAATGCAAAGTTGAGAATACGACATCTAAGCCTACCCCAAAAGTGTAGAAGGGAATCAAAATTTAGGCACTGTCCCCGAGAATATCATGTAAATAGTGTATAAAACTTGTGGTGTTGAACTCATAGATATGTGGCATGTGAAGGTTAACATTGGTGAGAAAGAAATACATAAATCTTTGTACAAAGTGTGAAACTCCTGGGGATGTGAAGAAGTTAGTGCAGACAAAAATAATCGTGTTGTGCAAGTAAGGAGTAAGAGACCTCAAACTCGAGAGAAACAAACTCAAGAAAATTTAATTTTCTTTTCTTATTATTTTTATCACATTTAATTATCTAAGAATATATATATATATATATATATATTAAAAAGGAGACAGTGGCTCCTACTTCATTAAACACAAAAAGAGAGAGTACAAGAGAAGGGAGCACAAGAGTCCCTTCCTAAAAAATTAAACAGAAAAACTCTAATGAAAGGAAGAGCTACAAGGTCTCCTCTCACAAATACTAAGTGTGGGGTAGGAGAAATGCCTACCCCAGGGAGCTCAGATTGAAGGCCAATATTAGCTAGCCAATGGGCAGACCTATTACCTTCTCTCAATATATGGGAGTATGAGGAGCTAATACCCTCTCCTAAGGAGTGAATTTTTCTAATCCAATGCATCATGTACCATGGAGTAGGTATCCTCCCTTCAATGCTATCAATTAGGACTCTGGAATCTGATTCTATGATTATTGAGGTGAAACCACACTTATGAGCCATAAAAATAGCCCATAAAATAGCCAATGTTTCAGCCTCCAAAGGATCCTTAGCATTAACAGGAGAATGGAAGTAGGGTAAACACTTCCCATTATTACTACTGAACACCCCTCCAATACTAGCATAAGGATTAGAAAAACTTCCATCAGTGTTAACTTTAATTCCACCCTTTGGGGGAGAAACCCAATGGATAAGTGCATACTTGATTTTTCTGGGAAGACTGTGGGATGTACTGTGAAGGATTTCAGGAAACTTCCCATGACAATATAATTTCTGCAGGTAGCTGATGTAGTTGGTAGCAATGGTGGCAGCTGCCACCCAGATATCTTCATATTTAAGCTTATTTCTAGCCATCCATATGAACCAAGCTGTGATACAAGGAATAGGGGGTAAATCCTGGGCCTGCCAATCCTTCCAGCTAAGGGAGAAATCACTCCAGGACAGATGAACAATATCTAACTTCAGTTTGGGAATTAAACAGTTCCAAACTTGTTGAACTGTGGAACAGTGAAAAAATAAATGTTGAATAGTTTCCTCTTGGGATTTACATAATTCACATCTAGAGGGACCTCTCAAACCTTTTAACTTCAGTATGTCATCTGTGGGCAAAAAGCCATGGAATAATCTCCAAGAGAAAAATGGCATGGAAGGGGACATGAATTTATTCCACACACATTTGCTCCAAATGACTCTTTGTTGAGGAAAATAGAAGTTAGGTATGGCTGCAGATAAAGACTGGGACACCTTCTTTTTTCCAATCAGTTTATCTTTACTTTCACTATCAATGCTGCATTTCAATACTTTTTGTAAGGTTCTGTTATCCAGTATATTTTGTAAAGCTTGCTGATTCCAATCACCATTGAACCATAACTCAGCCACCTGAGTTGCAGGATTAAAATGAGAATTAGATGAGGGGTTGATTAATCCCTCACCAGTCCAATTATCCAACCAAATATTAAGCTTGCCCTCTCCCAATTTCCAAATAAATAAGTTTTCAGCCTATGACCTTACTTTCAGCATATTGGTCCAGGCCCTAGAATCACCAAGTCTTTTAGTGACAAGGAAAGGGTGCATCTCTCCACAGTATTTGCACTTCAAAAATTTAGCCCAAAGAGAACTTTGAGCTCTGAACATCAACCAAAGCTTACAGAAATTGATCTGTGAGATTTGTTTGATACTTTTGAAACTCAGGCCACCAGCACTAGTACTTCCACACAGTTTATGCTACCTGGTCCAATGCATTTGTTTCCTCTGACCTGCCCATAGGAATCTATTAAACATTCTTTCCAAAGTTAACTATGTTGATTTCTTCATTACAGAGACCTGAGAGATGTAGGATGGAAGAGCTGTCAAGACACTTTTAAGAAGGGTAACTCTACCCCCATTGGAAAGGAATGAGTTTGCCCAGCAGCTCAGTTTATCCTGAATTTTGGTGATACATTCATCAAATTGAACTTGCCTTGTTTTATCCTTCAATAACAAAGTACCCAGGTATTTTAAAGGCATGGAGTTGGACCTGAAGCCACTAAGGTTAGCAATCCAATGCTTAATTTCAGGTTTAACTTCTTTGCTAAACACCAATAGGCATTTCTTAGTATGGAATTGCATACCAGAACATTCCTGAAACTTCTCCAGGCATTGAAGAACCAATTTAATAGCTGGCTTGGTTGCTTTGGCAAAAATAATAACATCATTAGCAATTGCTAAATGATTCACAGCAATGTTAGATCTATGACTGTAGAGTGTATGAGGGGATGAAACCATAAGCTGATTCAAGAGTTTAAAGAAGTAATCAAAAGCAATGATGAAGATAGTAGGAGATAGTGGGTCACCTTGCTTAATTCCTCTAGATGAGGTGAAAAAACCATGAGATTTGCCATTAATAAACACTGATTGAGAGTTTTTTCTTAGCCATCTATGTATCAGCAAGATAAATTGTTCAATAAATCCCTTAGCATACAACACTTCCTCAATGAACTCCCAGTTGATGGTATCATAAGCCTTTCTAATATCCAATTTATGTACTAGGTTCCCACCTCTGCAATCCTTATCTAGATCCAACACTAATTCTTTGGCCAGCCAAACATTCTCTACTATGCTTCTCCCTTTAATGAAAGCTGGCTGGTTCTCACAAATGAGCTTGGGAAGGAGGGGTTGGAGTCTGTTGGAGATCACCTTACAAATAATTTTAGAGAGCACATTGGTAAGGTTAATAGGCCTAAGAAGATCCCAAGAGAGAGTAGAAGAAGTTTTGGGAATTAGATTTATAGTGGAGCATTTAAAATAGTTGGGAAGATACAAACCTGAAGAAACCTTGGACAACCTTAATAATGTCATCTTTAATGATCCTCCATGTTTTCTTATAGAAATCAGCTGAAAGTCCATCAGGACCAGCTACTTTGGAGCTATCAATGGAAGCCAAAGCAGACCAGATTTCCTCTTCCCCAGGAATAGATGCCAGGTCCAGTCCCCTAGTGTAGTTCTCATCCTTGCAAAACAAATCCTGTTGGATGGGGGGCCTAAAAACAGAAGGTTGCTTAAAAAGGGTTTGGTAGTAGTTAACAACACTAGCAGCAATCAGGTCTTCTGAATGGAGCCACTGTCTATCAGTATCCTTAATATTATGTATTGTATTGCACTTTCTTCTAAAATTGATACAAGCATGAAAATATTTTGAGTTTTTATCCTCTTCACAGAATGTGGTCTTAGCAGCCTTTTGGGCAAGGAATTCCTCCTGAATACAGATGACATTCATCAAAATTTCATTTTCTACCAATAAATCCTTCTCCACTTCAGGGTTGATCTCTAATTCAACTTCCAAATTAGCAACTTGCTTTCAGCCTCCACTACTTTTAAATTGACGTCTCCCACTATTTTCCAATTCTAGTTAGATAAATGCCTACCTAACTTCTTTTGTAGTTGCCATAACTTAATCAGAGGGTTGGAATGATGACAGTCCCTCCAAACCATTGAGACTTGATTAAGGAAGTCTATGTGAGAAGACCACATGTTGAAGTATCTAAAACTTGGCTTGTGCTTAGCATTAGATGCAGAAATTTTCAGAAGCAGTGGTCTGTGATCCGATCCTGTCATGCTGAGATGGTGCACAGAAGTGTGAATGAACTCACTAAGACAAATAGAATTCACAAAAATTCTATCTAACCTTTCCGAAAGAAGTTAGGTAGGCATTTATCTATTTGGCTTAGTGAGTTCATCTTGTTAAGGTCACACAGACCAGCCAGGTTGCTTTGATCATTGAAGTAGTTCATCTTGTAAGGTCAGGCCTCCCAACCTTTCAGAAGGTATAGAAATGCAATTAAAGTCTCCACCAACCATCCAAAAGGAGTTACAAGAGCTGCTAATAGCT
>NEWO01001110.1:131718-161379 GCA_003013225.1 Phalaenopsis aphrodite | reverse complement strand
CAAGGTACTTAATAGGAAGCTTGGAAATTTTGCAACCAGTATAATTGGAAGCCCAATCATGACTTTTAGAGGGGGCAACTTTGCCGAAATAAATTGAGCACTTAGCCAAGTTAAACATCATACCAAAGATGTTTTGGAATTCCTTTAACAAGGACATGGTAGCTTTAATTGCATGCTTGCTAGCATTTAAGAATAAGATAACATTGTCAGCATAAGCAAGGTGGCCCACCACAATCTTAGATTTGTGAGAGAATTGAATATAAGAATCTCAAGATGCAACTTATTAATGAGCCTAGAAAGGTAATCAAATGCAATAATGAAAATGGTGGGAGAAAGAGGATCTTCTTGTTTAATGCCCCTGTTAGCAGAAAAAAACCATGTGTTTTTCCATTAACCATCACACTATAGCTATTATTAGAAAGCTACCTCTTAATGAGTAACCAGAAATATTGTTGGAAGCCTTTAGCTTGCAAAATGTTAATAATGAAGTCCCAACTAATAGTATCAAAAGCTTTCTTAATGTCCAATTTAAGGACCATGTTTCCCCCCTGCACTTTTTATCTAGGTCTTCAATCATCTCCTGTGCTAAAAGGATATTATCAGTAATATCCCTACCATTAATGAAAGCAATTTGCTGAGGAGCAATGATATGAGAGAGATGAGGCTGCAATCTATTGACAATGATCTTTCTCATAAGTTTAGAAATCACAGTAGTGAGAGAAAGAGGATGGAAATTGTCTCAGATAATCTTATCATTACCTTTAAGTACGAGCACAATCAAAGCAGAGGTGAAATACTTACCAGGATTATCACCAAGGAAGAAACTTTGTATAACAAGAACAACCTCCTTCTTAATAATCTCCAAAGAGTGAGTGTAGAAAGAGGAGGAGGAACCATCAGGACCAGGAACTTTATTGGGACAAATATAATTTAAAGCATCAAGAATTTCCAATTCATCATAAGGATAAGTTAAATGGAGGTTATAAATGTAATTATAATCATCCATAAAGTGAGAAGAGTCCACAGGCATAACATGAGTAGAAGTTTGAAAAAGCTCAGTAAAATAATTAACGACACTTTCTCTAATACCGTTCATGCTAGTTAAAAAACGACCATTCCTACCTTTAATTTTCAATATACTATTAATGTTTCTTCTATGCTTTAACGTGGCATAAAAATATTTAGTATTTCTATCCCTCGCAGTAAAGGACATATCATTTGTCTTGTGTTGAAGTAAATTTTCTTCTAAAGCTATAGCATCCATTAACGAAACATGATCCCAAGCATGTTGACACAATTTTAGTTAAGAAGTTGCCCGTTGGAAGCTGTCGGCTGCCGAAATCAAAATCCCATCGCCCGCTTCGAAAAGACATTTAATTTACATACATATATATAGTTTATAAAAATATGAAATCAAACCGATCCCATATCTTTCATAGTTCAAATGAAAGGGCACTACACCTCAAGTCATGTATCTATCCCGAAAGATAAAGACAAAGCTTGAGGGTGAGACTCGATCAAATAAAATAAGAAATATATGACATCCGTTTGGTCTGTGAAAACCATTTTATTTGCCGACAAGTTCCCCTATTTAATACGAAGAATTAAACAGGGTTTTATTAAGCTTGGTTTAAAAAACTTCATATAAGGGCAAGCCCCTATAGTTAATTACATCTTAGATAACCAAAGTCACCTAAGAAAACTCTCGATAAAAATTAGGGAATAGTATCTTAAAAGAGGTCAAAAGGGTAGGAATTTTCAATGAAATTGGACAAAGAGGTGTGAAAGGGGAATGAATCGAATTTAGAACATTTATTGTAGAATCTAAAGGTGGAAGAACTAGGGGATGTCACAGACCCAGAGGAGAACCTCAGTGACTTCCCAAGCTACCCTAAAGTTTGGCTTTAGTTTAGAAGAGAAATATTTAAATGTTTCATCCTGTCAATTTTATTAATTATAGCTTACATTCATGTGAAACGATCACACAAATAGCCTGGAAGATGTGAGGATTTAGGTCGTAATAAACAACAACCTCGGAATCCTAATACGAGTTATGGCTTAGATTGTACAGTAGAGCTAGATAAAGGCTTAAAGAAAAGGTTGAGGATTTATGTTGCATAAGCAAAACACCTCGAAGTCATATGACTTGGTTATTTAATTCTAAAGAAAGAGTGGTTTAACTAATGTAGACATGTTCTGTTGTTGAAGATGGCTGTGCTGCCCACAATGCTAGCTCCAAGCTCCTCATTGCGGTAAGTTTAGATTTTCTAATGTGTCAAATGATAATGTCAAATCAAATGTCCCTAAGTTTATGGTCATTTAAATGCTATGGGGCTTGTTAGAGTTGATTAGAGCGACACCGGTTAGGATCCTATGGTTCCCTCATTCTGATACCACTATTTTCTTTCGGTTTCAATAAGTCGAAATGAATTTACTAAAATAAACTCAACGAGTTCCATTCTTTCATTTAGAATGTGGGAAGTCTCATTAGAAACTGTAGGTTACTCCTTCTGAGGGATTCTCAATCATCCGATAAGGACGTATTAATTTAGTTACAATTGTTGTTTTGTGATTTTTATGATTAAATTTTGAGTTGTCTTATATTTTGAATGTTATGACGGTAAATTTTATCGTAATTGATTTTAGTTTTGGTTTTGGTTTTAAGGCTATCCTAGCGGTTTTAGTTTTCATGCAGGGTGACCTTGTTGTTTAACATGCAAGCTCGAGACAAGAAGTTCAAAAAGGTAAATGTAATAATTTAAAAATGTACCTGTCGATTCTTCTCGTTCCTCCACCTGAAAGGTTAATACTTGCAAGACATGTATATGATTTTGTAAGGAATTTAAATTGCAGGAGTAGATGAAGGTTTAGCTACCAAACCCCAAGTTATGACTTTATTGAATCTCAAAAGATCCTAGTGGATGATTTTAGAACAAAAATATGGAAAGTCCAATTTGCCCTTCAGAATATCCAATAGATTTCAAAATGCTCGAGGCATGACCCTGGACCATTTTGAAGATCTCTTGAAATATTTCGAGTTCATTTTGAACTTATCATATTGTTCCATTAATCATCTAAGGTTGAAGTGTGACTACCCGGTTGCTTAGTGAAACTTGACAATTTAATTATCCCGAGAATAGGATACTTAATTAATCAATTGATATTTTATTTAAGAGTTATGTCAGTGGGTTCCCCTAAGGCAAGTTTAGGTCATTTAAAGATTGTGGTGCCTGCAATTAAAGTCAAACTTGTAGTGTTTGAAGATGTTAATCACCAATCATGTTATTTACTAAATCCGATCAATTGAGTGTAGGCATCGAGCCTATGTCACTACTAATCCTTTAACAACCATAATAGATGAAATGATGATTATCAAAATTTTGATTTAAGTGTCATACATCCTTATGGAATGATCACATCATCCTCAACTTTGGGCTTAAGAAAAGTAATTTATCATCTTTTTAGCTTAAGCCCACCACTTAAGAATAATTTGATCTTAATTGACTTCCAAGTCATGAAGATTTAGAGAATCATGATTTTGTTGATGTTGTGCAAAGGTGGTGAGTGGGTTTCTATCTTTTAATCCCATTATATTTCAATCATCCAAACATGTTCATTAAGATTAAAATTACCCATTTCCCTTCGTTAATCTTAAATTTTGATTAAGGCTCCAAAATCTAGAATGACTATTTTGCCCTTGGGGTGCTTCACCTCATAACTCATTAAACATAACCCAAATGACTTTGAGCAGTTAGAGTGTCATATCCATAAGGCAATTACAATATTAAAGGAGAATATGTGGGCTTCTCAAAATTTAATTTAACTTAATTATTTATTTAAGTTCAGGAAATAGGATTTTTAGAAATTAATTTATTTGACTTTCCAAAATAAAGTTTTTACTTATGAGAAAATTAATAGAGGTTTCTCTAAGTCAAGGAAATACTTAGGAAAAATTTCATGATTTTTATAAACTTATTTAATTTAGTATAATTATTTTTGTACAAAGATACAAGTTTTCCTAGAAAATCAACTTTAATACTTAAACTTAATCAAATAATTTTCAAATTTTTATAGTGGATAAACATGATTTTTATGAACAATGTGAGATTGATTTTGTCTATTTTTGATAAGTATTAAAGTTACATAAATTAACACAAGATATTTACATTTAATTAAATATAGAAATTTACAAGATAATTCAAGTTATCATGATATTTTTCCTAGATTTCTCTAATCACAGAAAACCTATTAAAATTACTCCCATAATTTTCTAAGTGATATTTTGATTTATATAATTAAAATTAGCCAAAATGGTCACCCTAGCTTGAAAATTAGGGCTAGAAACATAGAGATGCCCTCTGACCTTATAAAAATCAAAGAACATCCCCTTTGTGATGAAAAATAAACCTTAGAAATTTCAAGCAATTGTGAGCCATCTTTAGTCATGGAGAGTTAACATACCACAGAAAGTATTTAATTAATTAAAAATCACATACTTGGCAAATAATTTTTATTTTTAATCCACACTATTTTCCTTTGTTCACTAAAAAAAAGGGTGTTTTATTTTAATTTTATGATTTTTCTATGCAAAATTATGAATTTCAAAGATCACGCATTAAAATAAATAAATAATCCTCCTATTTATCTACTTATCCATGCGACACCACCTCAACCTCGCCCGCTCCAAACTCTCATGCGGCGCTTCGCCATTTGGCATCTCCAGCCACATAGCTACCTCATCAACCCACCTTTTTGCACCACCTGCTCGTTAGGCTTGATCCCATCCATTCATAAAATAAACACACGATCAGATGACTCTCAATCATCATCTCCAAATGACCTAACTTGTGAATCGTTCAACTTAAAACCTTAAGATCTCAAACTAGAATCAACCAAATCACATGGGATTTGTTTCTAAACCTTCATCTACTTAAGACAAACCTATCTATATGGTTAATCAAGTATGAAATCAAGCCATTACACATGGAGAGTTAAAATAAGCTCGGGTTAGGGTTAAAGTTTAATACCTTTGTTTGAGAGGGGACGCCTCAAACAGATGGTTGTGGTAGATTCAATTGGATCCAAAAAACCTTTGAATGAAGTCTCCAACCTTGGTGAATTGTTTAGGTATGATTTTGATCAAGGTGGATTTCAGGTGTTGGTCTAGAGCTATCTTAGAGGTTGTTTCAAGGTGGGTTTGCTGAGGAATCAAATCCTCTTGCACTAGGGATGTTGTGTGCATAATTAATTTGAGTTTGGTGGACTATGGAGAGATGTCCTGATTTGAGCTGAAAGTTTAAGCTCAAAATTGTGCTTTCACAGTGGGAATCAGAGGAGGAAGATGGTTGGATTGAACTTAGGGATGCTTGGAGAGTCTCTGATGAGATTTTGGCAGAGTTTCCCCAATGATTTAGAACTCCTCCTATCTTTAGCCATGGAGGGGCTGATCAAATAGAAGAGCTTGGGATGGCCACCAGGGCCAATTGATGAGTGCAAAGAGTTGCTTAGGTGGAGGACTGAGGAGCTCTAAAGAGCCATTAGGATGAGCTGGCCTCTACGGTTGAAATTGGGTTTGATTTAAGGGCAGTGGCCCTCAATTTTGGAGTTTTCTAACCACCAGGCTAGCTAGCCAGGGTAGGGGAGGTGGTCAGGTGAGCCAGTGGCAGGTTTAATTATGGTTAACCCTTAATGGCAAGTGATGATGGAGGAGATTTCTTGGTTAAGGCCCAAAAATGGGATAAGATCTCTTAAATTATGGGACCCTTGATCCATAGCTCATTTGGGTCATTTAAGTGGATTTAGCTTGGTCCATGGGGTGTGCTTAGTGGCTGTGAAGACCTTAATTTGGTAACTATAGCATGGCTAAGTCAATTTTAGTTAAGGGGTTCAAATTAGGTCAACATGGCTAGAAGTTGGGTTTAGGTTAGGCTAGCCATGACATTGAGTTCAATTTATTGGTCAATATTGTGTATATGGTAGTCACAAGAGATTTGGAAAAAGGTTTGGAGGGATTTTGAATTGGTTTGGAGGTTCAATTTGGTGAGTTTTGATCATTTGGTCAAATTGGGGTATTCAGTTAGACTTGGGATTAGGTTGGGTTAGAGTTGGGTTAAGTTCAAATTGATGGTTTAAAATGGTCTGTAGGAATATCATGAAGAGTTCTCAACATCAATTGGGTGCCAACTTTTGGGTTAGGGCATTCAATTTGGTTGAATTTGGAGACATAACAATTTGGGAAAATTTGGAGATTTTGAATGTCGGTTGAAATTGAGTGACATTGAGGCTTGATCAAGGCCAATTGAAGGTCCAATTCGATGTGTAGGATTGTTAGGAAAAATTTAGGATTCAAATTGGAGTAATTGAGTGGATCATATGGTTCAATTAGGTGAGATTAAGTCATAGGGTCAAAATTGGGGTTTAATTTGGATAAAAAATTGAGCTCAAAACATGGATCAATTAGGTTTGGATTTGGTTTAAATTGATCATATGAAAGATGAATTTGAGTTTAGAATTTAATTTGGAGACAATTGGGGCTAATTTGATGGGCATTTGAGGTGAATTTGTGGAACTTGGGTTTTTAAAGGCAATTTGGGGGTTTTGGTCAAAATGGTCAAATTGGTTCAATTGAAGGGTCCAAATTTGTTTTGGAGACATTTGAAGTGATTTTGAGGGTTTTAGGAAAGTTTTGGCTACCAAGGGTATTTTTGTCATTTTGGCAAATTTGAGGGTATTTTTGTAATTTTGGAATTTTTGGAATGTTTTGGGCAATCTGGGTAATTTCAAATGGTTCGAAATGCTTTTTGAACAAATTTGAGTATTTTAAGTGAAATTGGGAATTTTGGTCAAATTTGGGGTTTGGAGGTATTTAGGCAATTTGCGTGGACTTGGGGGCAAAAGGCGAAGTTAAACATTTGGGAGAATTGGGGTGCCAACCATCATGTACTATTCTTAGATAAACCCTAGCCTAGGGCTAGTGGGTCTAGGGGACCATCTACATGAGTCTCCCAAAATATCAATGGATCAAAGTAAACAATTTTGGCTTTAGGTTTGCAAGTGGACATATGTGATAGTGAGTGCAAGTATGTGAACTAGCTCCAGACTAGCACCTAGGGTCAGCCTTAAGGTCAAGCAGCCCTATGGGGACTCTGCTTGAGATCCTCCAAACTAACCCTACCTACTAAGTGCTAGAGGTTATGACCAATATGTGGAGGTTCAAGTTGAACAAGAAAGAGTTTCGAGTTTTTAACAGTGAGGGTTCCTTTTCTAGTTTTCTAGGAATAGTCAACAGAAAAATCCTATAACTAGACCCTAGGCTACTAAAGAGGGAAGACTAAACCTCAACCAAAGTGAGATCAATAGACCAACAGTATCCATCAAATCAAGAGAACAAACAAGTTGAGCTTACGAAGTGTCAACAATATTCTAAGCATCCTGCACTTTTTTATGAACATTACCAAAAATCTGGTAATTCCATTTAGTAAAATGAGTAGCCATCTATTTTTGTTGTTGCCCTAGTATAAAACATGGAGTCCGAGCTCCTTCATACTGCCACGTCTGATTCACCAAATTCAAATAAGTATCATGAGAAGTCCAGAGATTAAGAAACATGAAACGAGATATGTTCGGTTTAACATTAAAGCCAAAGTAAGCAGAATTTGATTATGATCAGATGTAGCATGGTTCAAATGTTGAGCCCTCACAATATATATATATATATATATATATATATATATATATATATATATATATATATATATATATATATATATGATTTGCAAAATTTTTTATGTTTTTATAATTTTTGAAAATAAATAGAAACTAAAATTAATTTTTAATTTTCTTAAAAAAATCTTCAGTTCAAATAAAGTTTCTAACTCAAAAAGTTTCGTGGCTTCCTCGGCAACGGCGCCACAAACTTGACCCAACCCTCAATTACGCAGTTTATATATATATTTTCTGACAAAAAACTTGACACAATTTAATGAAGTGGCTAGTGTACAAAATGAATGTAAAGTTTGATTTATATTTTACACACTAGGAGTACTACGCAAGTATAAATATCATTTCAAGTAATAGAAAGTTGTCTCTAAAAACCCCAATATCAATCACAGAAAGAAGGTGGTGCCTTGAAGTATTTGACTAGAAAAATCTTCACTTTAAATAATAGAATTTAATCTAGGAAAATATTGAAGTAATTCAAGTATGAAATATAGTTTACTAAATACTATGAGTACAACTTATAAGTAAATGCAGTAACTCAAATATAACTAAAATTAGAAAATTCAAGATATTTAAAGAGACTTTCTCCTTGCAAATAATTCATAATCAGTTTAGGATTTCAAATATTTAGAAGTTTAACTTTGGTATTATGATAAATAAGAGCTTACCTATTCTTTATTTCTTTTGATGTGTAAAGAACATTGGATAATCTAAGATGGTGTCGACATGTATAGTAGTGTTGGGTAGATTTCAGTCTCTCACTCCTAGGTTACTGTGCTGTCTCTATAGGGCCTACCAGTGATACTTAGTTCGAATCTCTAGACCAAACTGATAAAAGAAACTAGCCTATCATTCTAGAAACATCAATTCTATGCCTGTTAAATCTTATCTCACTATTTATTTGCACTCCCCCTCAGGTGATCGTCATTGCTCTTCCCAAAGTGAAATGTGATACTTACAAGTCAAGAAATCTTAGCCCTTTTAGGTCTATAAGTTTCCTCAACAAATTTTAACAAAACAAGTGGCCAATTTATAAAGTAAATGAAGGACCTGTAAAATATCATCACAGTTTTTTGGAATAAAAGAAGTTCTAAACAAAATCAAAATTACTTACTTGATTACTTCATATTTCAAGGAGAAAGTGATAAAACTATTCAGAATGCATAGGGATAACAAAAAAAAAACATATTTATAAAACTTAAATCCAAAATGCAAGACTTAAAGACAAAGATACAAATACTAATCCAAGTACTCCTTTAAAGTTCTCTGACTTCCCTGACTCCACAAGACTCTTACAAGACTCAAAATACTCTAGATATCATAAAGACTCACAGAACCTCACTAAAGAGGCCGCCCACTCTAGATGGGTCCCTCCCCTTCTCAAAACAACTCTAGAATTCCCACTTGACATTTAGAATTAACTCATATATATAAAGCTTCAAAAATCGCCAAGGGTTGCTTCAGACATCTCTTCAAAATTAGGCCTTATTCAATGGATCTTCTTGAAATAACTATGGTGTCTTGGCACCAAAATTGTCACGCCTAGGCGCCAACCGCAATCTGCATCTGGCACCAAGATGACAGTTTGGCAGTTTTATCAATTTTCTTTGGTCTGGCCCATTTTGCTCCTTCTTGATGTATTTTTGCTTATTTTCTCTCTTAACCTAATTTTCTTGCACCTGTAACAAAAAATACACAAAATATCTTTCATTAAAGCATAATATCCTTAAAAATAGGTATAAAATGTGCATAAAAAATAGGTAGTTTTATAGTGGACCAGTTACCATATCAACATTTAGTATCTTACTAAGTTGCGTGAACTACTATCAGACACATAAAAAGGAAACAATTTTCTCTCAAACTTATTTTTTTTCAATAACCCATGTAGCATTCCATAAAAGTGAACTGAACAATAGTAGGTAAGTGCAAGAAATAAAAAATACATGATTAACTACATAAATCAAATAAAGTATCGCAATATGAAATCAATATGTCACACGTATAGAAATGTGTTGTAATGCATCATCTATAGAAAGTAAGAAAACAACAGATGAATAAAAATGACTATGTACATATATAGCTTAAAAAATATTTTTTGACTTTAACCTCGAACTTATATTTTATCCTAAGTGTCTCATAGGGAGAATTGTAGGAACAAAACAAGAGCAGAGCATGTAAAAATAAAAACTGATGTCGAGCATTTAAATATGATAAAACATCACAACATGAGTGGCAATACATGCAAAAAAATCACTTGGGTGAGAATCCATAACCTTCATATGACTCTTGCATAACTAACACAACAAAAAATACTCCTAATATATTCAAAAAAAAATCAAAAGCAAATTTCAAATAAAATGTAGAAAGCAAAAATATACTCAGCACATCAGACAACTCTTGGGCTACCTCCCAAGATAACGTTTGTTTTAATGTTCCCAGCCTATTAGAAAAAGCTTCCTCTAAGATCAAAATTGCAACTTAGTAATCTCCAATAAATTGCCCAACCTTTTGTTAATTATGGAGTTCTTACTAAATCCTTAAATTTTAGTTTTTCATGAAACTTTTTACTCTTAGTTTGATAGTAGCCTTCTAGATGGGTAGGAGGGTTTATTCAAGTGATTATTTCTAAATGTATAACTCTTCCGATTATTTCCCATATTTTTATATCAATGTTTCCATATTAGTTGCAATGAATGGATCATAGAAGTTAAATTGGGAATCCCTAAATTTTGGGTTGAGTTTACCCTAGACTTTTTAGATAAAAAATTAACTCTACTTAGTTGATTTCCTACCTAAGGCTATTTTCCACTCCTTCCATTAGGGCATTTTTATGATTGGTCATATTGGATATACTATCTTCTTAACATTGTAAGGGGGTGCCTTGAAAAAGGTGCTAAGTCTTCCTCAATCATGGTTCAACCAAAATCATCCAACCCAGTCTGCTCTTCAGGGACCAACTCTTTAGATTCAAAGTTAAAACTCTCCACTACCCCTAACATCCTTTAGGATGATAGGCTAACTAACAGCTTCATTTGATTTTCTATTATTCCTAGTGTTATAGTTTGGTTTTGTAATTAATTCAGCAAGTTTGTTTCCAATTCATTCAAATTCTTGTTTTCTTCAGGGTAGTCACTATCCGATTGTCCCAAATTTCTACATGATTAGTTTGGGGTTTCCACCATAGCTGGTTTTCTACATTTTGGACATTGTTAATCCAATTGAATTTTTTGTGAGTTAACCAACTTGGATTATAGGTGCATTTGACCAACTAAGAGTGTATATGTTGGAATATGGGTCATAAAAACCTAGTTCATATGATAGGATATTTAAAATTCATGTGAAAGCTAGTCCTCAATGGGTTGACGTACTCCTAAAAAGATGAAAACTGATTTTTCTGTAAGTTTGAAATTTTGAATTGTTGAAACATTTTTTTATTTAAAAAAAAAAACAAAAACACAAAATAAAATTAAAATAAAAATAAAGATATAAATAATCAAATATTTTCAAACTTACTCTCGAGTATTTCAACAAAAAGTTCCCCAAGTTAAAAATATTTTGATAATTGTTCCTAGCAATGGACCCAAAACCTTAATCGTTGTAAACTTACATAAAGAAAACCGATCAATCTTGTAAGTATACATGCCAAGTAATAATGCGGTTAAAGAGTACCACATATCGATCTCACGCTGATGGTGCCAAAATATTTCTAATGGAAAAATGTTCACTTTGCCAAACCGCTAAGTCTAATTTGAAAGTAAAAATCAGTAAAGACTGATGGTCCTAAAACGGTAGTAAGGCAAATAGCAGGTGACATATCTAGAAGGTAAAAAGTATAGTATGTGAAAGAAATGATAGGTTATGGAAACAAGTTTACTAGAAATGTAAGGTCATACTCTGGTGACCTCAATCAAGTTATTTTATGATGTTCTTCTACAAAACTCACACTACTGCCAACATACAGGGATAATTTTTTCACCATAGGCCTACGCTTCTGTAAGATTGGTTGTCTTGAATTCAGGGAAGAAAATCCTCAAATCCCTGATCATGTATGATTGTCTTTTTGCCCCATTGGGTTATTATGAATATAATGATTATGATTTTGGCTACATTTTAACTATTTCTAATGATAGCCCAACTGACTTTTCTCAATCCAACTTTGATCTCGATTCCCAAACTGATCCTCAAATTGTACTCAAGTCCGATGAACCTGTTAACCGTAATAACAAAGATATATACGATACCAGTTATGATAGCACTGGGAGTGAGGAGCCAGTCCACGAGAATCATGGCACACTGCTCACCATCAACTTGGATCTCTCTGATGAAGAAGAAGAGAAACCAAAAAATTTACCTACAAGATCTCAGGAAGAAGAAATCACCGAGATAAACCTAAGGAGCGGGAAAGTTTTACCCCAGAGAACAACTCCAATAGAAAAGGGAAAGCAAATTGTGGCTCAAGAAGAGTTACCTCCACCTCCGCCAATGGAAGAGCCACACAACCAAGTGAAAATCAGAGGATTATAACATGATAGCTCATCTTAGGAAGTTTCTGGTCAAACTAAGCATTTATGGTGTTCTAATCCTATCGAACGATATGAGAGAGTCTCTGGTTACAGCTTTGCTTGACCTGGAGATTTCCTTAGCTCAGTTGGCCAACACATCCTCGGATGAAGTTTTCTCATTAAAATAACAGCTTGTGATAAGTTTCACAGATGTGGACTTGTTACTTTGTACTGCCAACCACTATCGATGGCTCTACATCTTCGTTAACATCTGCAGATTCATGTTGTCGAGAGTTTTAATGGATCCTGGAGCATCACTTAACTTAATGAGTGTATGGAGTTTGTCATGCTTGGATATTGAAGCTTAAGAGCTTAAAGCCATTAAAATGATGTTAAGGAGATTCAACGAAAAGGGAGAAAGAGCCCATGGATTGATTACATTGCATATGAAAGTTGGAGAACTAGTAACGACCGCTAAATTCCATAACATCAACACCAAAACCTCTTTCAATGCTTTACTGGTCGACCGTGGATTCATGAGCACAATATGGTTTCGTCATCTCTACATCAATGTATTAAGTATTTCAAGGAGGGACAAGAATATTTCATCAAGGGAGATTTACAGCCATTTTTGGTTCATGAAGTTGGCATTCATGAAGACGCTGCCTAGTATGTGCCTCCAAAGAAGACTGTCTTCTCTCATGAGGTTGTGAGAAATAAAAGTGAAGATTCAGAAGGATCAAAAGAACAAAGCCAATCATCTACACTTCAACAATTTAACACCACTCTTTTGTAACAAGTTGGTGTGGGTTCTTTTAGTTCGCGCACTCGAGGTCGAGGCTGGGGAAGTGGACGGGGAAGAACCAATACATATACTTGATGGACTAAGCTGATCATCAACATTGATAATGAAGAAAGCTCCGAGGAGGAAATGATGATGATAAAATTGAAGAAACTACAGTATAAGATATACTTGGAAGATGTGGAGAAAAGTGAATATGTGTCAAAGTATGATCAGATCAACCACTATGTGAATTCCATGAACCTTACTCCAATTCTCCCTCAAAAGGTCAAGAGTTTAGAGGTCAAGGAAGTCTGTAGCACTGGTTCAAAGTTAATCAAATTTTACTGTGCTTCTACTCCTGCTAATCTTGAAAATCATGTAAATTTAGAAGAGGATTCTAATGAATTAATGGAATTACCTTTTGGTTACTTTTCTCCTTGCATACAAAAGTTGATTAAATACGGTTGTTTGTCAAAACAAATGCCAAAAGATAAGTTACAGCTTTTTAAAAAATTGTGGAATGTTAAAATTCGAACTCCCAATTCAAAAGGGGGTCTCAGATTTGATACGCTAGGACCAGTCGATGATTCAAAATTTTGTATGGTCGTTACTAGTGGGTTGGAAAAGGATTTCCTTGATGTAGAGGATGACTCTCAAGATCAGTTAATAGAAAACACCCTGCTAGAATTTGAGGAAGAAATCAAATCAACTATTGATGAGTTGAAGCAAATTAACTTGTGACTGAGGAACAACCCCAACTACATTTATATGCTTTTTACTTAATGAGGAAGAATCTATGGAGCTAATCAAATTACTGTCTGTCAAAATTTAAAGATTGCTTCGCTTGAAGCTATGATGAAATGTCATGATTATCCTCCAAAATTGTAGTGCATAGGCTAGGGGTGGATGAGGTGAAGAAATTGATAGACACTAGCTTTGTGCAAGAAGAGCAATACCCCATGTGGTTAGCTAACATTGTACCACTTAAGAAGAAAAATGGATAGATCCGTGTTTGTGTAGAATTCAGGGATTTGAACAAAGCATGTCCAAAAGATGAATTTGTATTGTCGATACCAGAAATGATGATGGACATTGCTTCGACCCATGAGATTTTCTCTTTCATGGATGGATCGTGAGGTTACAACCATATCAAGATGACTCCAGAGGATGCAACATTTACAACTTTCAGAACACCGATTGAGATTTTCTGATACACAATGATGCCATTTGGGTTAAAGAATATCAGTGCAACATATCAACCATCTATGATGAAGATATTTGATAACCTTATTCACAACATAATGGAGCGCTACGTGGATATTTGGTCATAAAAAGCAAACATAAAATAAATCATTTGTATGATTTGAGGAACGTGCTCGGATGATTAAAACAATATAATATTAAGATGAATCCCTTAAAGTGCACCTTCAGTGTCACCTCCAAGAAATTTCTTGGATTCATTGTTCGTCATTGGGAAATCAAGATCAACCTGGATATGATTAAAGCTATCTTAGAAATGCCTCCACCCAAAACCTTGAAACAACTACGTTCCTTCCAAGGATAGTTGGCATATCTGAGATGCTTTATTTTTAATCTATCAGGTAGGTGTCAGCCCTTCTCGACATTAATTAAAAAGGATGCCAATTTTTTTTGGGAAGAGAAATGCCAACTGACCTTGGAGGATGTTAAGCAATACTTAATGACACCTCCTATTTTGGCAGCTCCTATCCCGAGAAAATCGTTGATACTTTATACTGTGGCCTTAGAAGACTCTCTTGGAGCCCTATTAGCTCAGGTCAATGCGAGGGTAAGGAAAATGCGCTCTACTACTTGAGTCACCATCTAATTCCAACGGAGGTAAAGTATCCACCCATTGTGAAGCACTCTCTAGCCTTAATTTTCACCTCCTAAAAGCTTGGGCATTACATGCTTTCTCATAAAATTACCCTTATTTCAAAAGTTACTCCATTGCGATATTTGATGACCCGACTAACACTTTTCGGATGTCTAACAAGATGGTCAATGATTTTGTTGTAATTCAATATAACTTTTGTTCCCCTCCGCACTATTAAAGGACAAATTTTAGCAGATTTTCTGACAGCACACCAACTAATGATGAATTACCAGATGAACAAGTATTTTAAATGGAATTCTCCAGTGCACAACGCTGAGAGATATACTTCGGTCGATCTTTGTCAGCCACGAAAGACAAAGGATTGGGAACAGTTATACCAAGAAAAGTAGAAATTGGTATGATTTTCATCACACCAGGTAAGGGTATGCTGAGATTCTCCTACAACCTGAATAAGCTGTGCACCAACAACGAAGTAGAACATGAAGCAATAATCGTTGGAATGGAATTGGTGATCTCAATGGATATAATGGATATTACCATCTATGGCGACTCACAACTTCTCATCCAACAAGTCACCAGACAATATAAGATTTTAAGCTAAGATTAGCAGAATACCACCGGTACGTGATGAAGCTACTGGAACAGATCCCCACTGTGACTCTCTACCAGATTCCTCAGGGAGATAATGCCCATGCTGATGCTTTAGCTAAACTTACCAAAGAATTGGTGTGTCCTCTCGGAGGATTTCATTGACATTACAGTACAAGGAAGATATGTTTTGTCTCAAATTGACCCCGACAATTTACATAATCTCGAAAAAGAGGAAGGAACAATGATTGCAGACTGAAAAATAACTAAAGGATAAGCTATTAATAGAATATTTGCAAACTGGGAAATAACTAAAGGATAAGTTTAAAGCATACCACATCATAAGAAGGGCTATGTCATATGCTTTAGTGGGTGATTTACTCTACAGAAGATTGTTTGATCAGATGCAGCTGCGATGTCTCAACAAAGCTGAAGCACAAAATATCTTCAAAGAAGTACACACCAAATTGTGTGGTGCTCACCAGTCAGGGCTAAAAATAAAAATGAAGATCAAAAGACTTGGATATTATTGCCCAACGATGATGTCCAATTGATTGGATAAAGCTAGAAAGTGTCACCTTTGTCAAGTGCATGGGGTGGTCTTACCCAACTGTTGCCTCGTGGCCATTCGAATGTTGGGGCACAAATATAATAGGTCCAATAGACCATTCATCCTCTAAGGGACATAGATTCATTCTTGCTGCTATGGATTACTTCACCAAGTCGGCAGAGGCAATACCATTACGAGAGCTTACAACACAACAAGTCCTTCAATTTTTCAAAAGTCAAATCATCTACCATTTCGGAGTTCCACACAAAGTGATTTATGACAATGGGACAACCTTTAAAAGCACAAAGATCAACAACTTTGTTAGACGATATGTGATAGACTAGAGATACTCTACAATCTACTATCCCATAGCAAATGAATTGCCTGAGGCCTTCAACAAGACACTTGTACAAATTTTAAAGAAGACATTGGATGAAAATAAAAGAGATTGGCATAATAAATTGTTAGAAACTTTGTGGGCCTACCAAACGACAATCAGAACTCCTACTCAATGAACAACCTACGCACTTATATAAGGGTTTGAGGCCATACTGCCACTGAAGATTTAGACACCGTCTCTCATAGTCGCCGCCACCAATCAAATTACAACTGAAGAAAGTTCAACAAGAAAGTCTCGATGGAAAATTACTAGAAGCACAACAAAATTTGGAACTTTACCAAGCGAGAATGGTACAAGCTCATGGCAAATTGGTCCACCCGAGGAGGTTCAAAGTGGGTGACCTCGTTCTTGTTCTCAATAGACCTATTCTTGCATGTCATAAGATAGGTGAAAAATTTGAACCAACTTGGGAGGGACCATTTGTCGTGGAAAAAGTCTATTCAGGAGAAGCTTACCAACTGATGGATTTTCAAGGCGAAAGACCAATGCTGTCAATCAATGGATGATATTTGAAGACATACTATACAACTTGATTTTGCTTGAAATTGCCTTTTTGAGACTTTGATTATTCTATGGTTATTTATTTGGCCAAGCATCTGTGATTAGGTCTAAAATTTAGTAATAAAATTAACGTCAACAAAATGAAAACTTTTGAAGTTGCATACTTAGACTTTCTCCTTTCTGCTTTTAATTTTGGTATTCTAATAATATAAATTAAGTATAAAAACTGACAAATCTAAGTAATAAAATGTTTTGTTTTGTTCTTGGTTATGCTAAATTTCAGCGCAATGATGTTTTTTCTGTCATTTGCAGAAAAAATGTTAGGGCAGAAGCTGATTTTTGCTTTCAAGGATGGTTAAAATCTTGTACTTAATGAAGAAAGGGAATATCAGGCTGGCATCATAGACTTCAACCTAGACTTCAGTCAGGTCGATGTGGGATGCGGTCAGTCATCAAAAGAAATAAGGGCTACCTTCACTGTTAAAGATCAACACTAAAGAGGATTCCTTGCTGAAGAGGAAGAAAGTGATAGCACAGTAAAATCTGATGGAAGGGACTAGTCGCCCGCTGTCTATGATAACTTCACCAACAGGACATCTAGTCAACACTGATGATGAGAGACTGCCAGATGCATCGTAAAGAAGAACTCAACGCATAAATGTCAATCTCCAAAAATACAGTTCTTTCCTACAAGAAGAAAGAAGATGCCTGAAAGAGGCAGAAAACTTACCGACCCTAATTCCTAAAAGGAAAAGATAAAATCTTTGCATGAGAGAGACTTCCGCTAGTTTTCCTGCCACAAAAGACGAGTCAGAGTCTGCTACAGAGCCGACGTTACTTATTATTACAAATGAACTTTGTGCGGGTTGCCCGACGTGCAAGACCGACACGGCCAGACAGATACCAGACACATGAGCATTTGTGGCATGCCAAGAATATAACGTCCTCCACTTAGAGCATTACAACACTCTAGAGGGAGCGAGCCTAATAGCCCAGACATAGATTCCTGTGGATATTAAAATGAGGGAGCGGCCCCGATAGCTGCAGATGATTACAATGGTAGAATTTGACAAGATGAACAAAGTAAAGAAGAGAGAGTTTGAATTCTATGAAGAAGTGCATGGAAAATTTTTCAACATATTGGAAGGTCTGGAACTTTACACAGGATTCTTTTCTGAAAGTGAAGAAAGAAGAATTCTTGACTCTGTATTTGACCTGAGAGACATAGGTTGATCCTGTCTGCTAATGGAAACAACTTATTCAGAACCATAAAAGTGGTTGTGTGGAAAAAGCAGGATAACCATTAAATGTGGTTGTTGTTATAATTTCACCATGGATAGGTAATGGAACCACCCGTGGATCTTAAGACATGATGAGGTGGATCCATTGCCTCCCACAATAGACTGGATGATAAAAAGGATGGTCAGATAGAGCATGTTGCCAACGTACTGCATTCCAAATGTTGTATCATCAACATTTATGAAGAGAGAGACTGTATTCACCCACATATAGATCACCATGATTTTGTTAGACCTTTTTGTACGTTCTCATTCATGAGTAAAAGTGGCATTTTCTTCAAAAATAAATTGACGTTGTCAGACCTGGTGAGTTCAGAGGATCAGTTGCAATTCCACTGCTGGTGGGTTTGGTACTAATTTTAAAGGGAAGGGGAGCCGATCCAGCAAAGCAATGCATTCCAGAAGTGCCACGATGCAGTTTCCAATACACTCAGAAGGATGGATGACAATAAAATGTTGTATGGATTCTGACCTGATCCAGAATTGGAGGAGCAAAAACTATACGAGCTATGAGATGGTTGTACTTCTAAGTTCATGCAAACAGAAATTCTTGTCCTGAAGAGTGGCTTAGTAGGTGAGCTTGATCAGGAGCTTGTCCCATAGAGGAAAAACATACAGTTTTTGATATCTTTTGCACTGCGTCAAAGCAACATATGTGATATGTACTCAGTATATGATGTTTCAGATGTATTAAACATGATTGTCTCTTTTGATGCTTTCAACATGTATTCAGTCTATAACACCGGTTTGAAGCAGATTAATGAAATTTCTTTCATATTTTAACATATTTGTCAATTTTTTCTCTTGTGTGATGGATAAAAGCCCCAAAACCATACATTGGTTCTAAATTATAATGAACAAAGAACAAAATTATAAAAAAAAGATGATAATAAAATTTAAATAAAATTTCCTTTTGAAAAATCAACTAATGAAAACTACATTTTGAAAACTTACTTTGATAATTAAATATGATAAAACAGTAAAAAAAGAAAATGATAAATCTGTTGAGTTTGTTTCCCTTGAGTTTGAGGTTTTTTACTCTTTGCTTGTGTGGCACGACTCTCTTGGTCTGCACCAATTTCCTCACATCGTCGTGGAGTTTCATACTCTACACAAAGTCTCACAAATTTTCCTCACCAATGTCAATTTTCACATGTCACATATATATGATCTTAACACCATAAACTCTCTACACAATTTTCATGTTGTTCTCGGGGTCAGTACCTAAATTCTGATTCCCTCCATTCGAGGTCAGTACCTAAATTCCAATTCTCTTTCTGGGATTGATACCAAAATGTCAATTCCCATTTTGGGGTCAATACCTAAATTATGATTCCATCCTTTTGAGGTCGGTACCTAAATTCCGATTCTCTTTCTAGGATTTATGCCTAAATTTCATATCCGATCTCTGGGTCAGTACCTAAATTTTGATTCCCTTCTTTTGAGGTCGGTACCAAAATTTTGATTCTCTTTTTGGGATTTATACCTAAATTTAAATTTCTATCTTGGGTCAGGACCTAAATTCTGATTCCCTCCTTTCAAGGTCAGTACCTAAATTCTGATTCTCTTTCTAGGATTAATACCTAAATTTTAATTCTCATTTCAGGGTCAATACCTAAATTCTAATTCCCTCCTTTCGAGATCGGTACCTAAAATTTGATTCCCTTTTTGGGGTTCATACATAAATTTTAATTCCTATCTCGGACTCAGTACCTAAATTATGATTCCCTCTTTTCGAGGTCGGTACCTAAATTTTGATTCTCTTTCTGGGATTGATTCCTAAAATTCAATTTCTATTTAGGGGTCAGTACCTAAATTCTGATTCCCTTGTTTTGAGGTCAGTACCTAAATTTTGATTCTCTTTCTATGATTGATACTTAAATTTTAGTTCTCATTTCGGGATCAGCACTTAAATTCTGATTCCCTCCTTTCAAGGTTGGTACCTAAATTCCAATTCTCTTCCTGGGATTGATACCTAAATTTCAATTCCCATCTTGGGGTCAGTATCTAAATTCTGATTCCCTCATTTCGAGGTCGGTACCTAAATTTTGATTCTCTTTCCGGGATTGATACCTAAATTTCAATTCCCATCTCCACTATTGGGGTAGGCTTAGACGACCTTTTCCCATCCTTACTTTTGAGATAGGCTTTGACGCCTTACTCCCTTTTCTCCACTTATGTTATCAACTCAGTTTGATTTCCTCCCACATAATTTCATCTCCTTAAAATTTTAAATTGAAATCCAAACTTTCGTTGATATATTCAATTTGAATCGAGTCTTTGTTGGGATTGCCAATTTGCCTGATGATTTTTCCCAAAATCTCCTTTCTTTTCCCAAGCGAGAGTATTTGTTACTCCTCAGCGGAGACAACTATCACTCAACTCTACACTTCATTCTAGGTCTGTTCACTTAGAAGTTTGTGTTGGTTTTCTTGATCTCGTCGGTCAATGCCAATACATGCGGTGTGCTTGTCCGACGCACTACACCTATTAGAGGTTCATTTGTTGTTCTCATTCTTGGTTGAGGTCTAGTTTTCTCCTTAGTAGCCTAGGGTCTACCCATAGGACTTTCCTATTGACTATTCTTAGAGGATTAAGAAAGGAACCCTCACCATTAAAAATTCTAAACTCTTCTTTGCTCAGCTTGAAGTTTCTCATATTGATCCTATAATCTAGCACATAGTAGGTGAGACCAAAAAGAGAGAGCTCAAGGGGCATCCCCATAGGGCTGCTTGGCCTTAAGGTTGACCCTTGGTGTTGTTCTAGAGCTAGTTCACTTGATCTTTTGAGATACTCATGTAGAAGATCCCTTAGACCCACTAGCCCTAGGCTAAGGTCTATATAAAACCAGTATATGGAAGGCCCAAATGGAGATTCCATTAGTTCATAGCTCAAATAGGGTGGTTGGCACCTCACTTTCACCAAAATACCATACTTAGCCTTTTGCTCCCCAATTATACCAAATTTAACGAAAATACCACCGTACCCCAAATTTGACCAAAATTTCCAATTTTACCCAAATTTGTTCAAAATTCATCTCAAACCATTTGAAACTACCAAAATAGCCCAAAACATCCCAAAATTGTCAAAATTACCAAAATACCCCCAAATTTGCCAAAATTACAAAAATACCTTTGGTGACCCAAACTTTCACAAAACCCTTAAAATCATTTCAAATCTCCAAAAAACCAATTTTGAATCTTCAATTGAGTTAAATTTGATCAATTTGACCAACTTTGACCAAAATCCCCAAATTGCCCTCAAAAGCCCAATTTCCCCAAATTCACTCTAACTCTCCATCAATTTGACCCCAATTCCCCCAAATTTCAATTTTAAGTTCAAATTCATCATGATAAAACTCAATTTAAACCAAATAAAAGTTCAATTGATCAACATTTGAGTTCAATTTCAACCCAAATCAAAAAGCCCCAATTTGGCCTAAAACCAAAATCCCACTCAATTGAAACCCGCCTTAGACCAAAATCCTACTCAATTGAAACCCCTAATCTTTCCAATTGCACCAATTATGCATCATAAACTCTTTGAAACATTCCTACACACCAAATTGAACTCTCAATTGACCTTGTTCAAGCTTCAATTTCACTCAATTTCAACCCGAATCCAAAACCCCCAATTTACCCTCAATTTAGTCATGTGCCCAAATTCCACAAAATTGAATGTTCTAAACCAAAAATTGATATCCAATTAATGTTGGAAAATCTTAATCACATCCCTATAGATCATTTTGAACTCTTAATTTGGAATTAGACCAACTCTAGTCTAACCTAAACCCAAACCTAACCCAACATCCCCCAAATTGACCAAATGTCCAAATTCCTTAAAATGGAACCTCCAAATCAATTCAAAATCACTATAAAACTTTTATAAACTCTTTTTGACAGTCAAAAATTTTATTAATTAATTAATTCCAATGTCATGGGTAGCCCAACCTTACAAATTCAAGCCAATTTGACCCAAATTGAACCCATGCACCAAAATTGACTAAGCCATGCCTAAGTGACCAAATTAATGACACCACAACAACCAAATGGAGCATAGTGACTAGAATATACCCACCTAGCCCACCCTAATTGAGCTATGGACCAATGGTCCTTTAATTTAAGGGATTTTACCCATTTTTGGTCAAAACTTGAAATATCTTCTCCATCATTCCATATCATTAGGGGTTTACCATCATTAGCCACCCCTTGACCTCCTTGAGCTAAGAAATGACTGAAACCTGGCCAGCCACCACCTCAGCCGCCAGAAAAATTCACCCCAAAGGAGCCCAAGTTGGGAAAAACCCAAAATTGAACTCACCTGAGCTAGCTAATCTTGATTAGCTGTTAGGGCCTTTCTTCCCTCCACCTAGGCAGGACCCTAACTATCTCAGCTTGGCCTGAGAGCCATCATAACCTCTTCTACTTAAACTACCCCCTCCATAACCATGAAAGGAGTTACCAAAATCCTTAGGGAAACTCTATCCAATTGCTTATAGAGACTCTCATAGAACTCCTCAACTCAATCCCACTGTTTTTACCCTTTGCTTCCCACTGTGAGAGCTCAATTTGAGTTCAAAATTTCAGCTCGAACCAGGACATATTTCCCCACACGTTGACAATCCACCAAACTCCAATTAACTGTGCACACACTATCCCCACAGTGAGAGGAATTGATTCCCCACAAAATCCCCATCCTAAACAGCCTCTAACATGACTCTAGATCAACACCTAAAATTGAGCTCGATCGAAATCATTCCTAGACAATTAACCAGGGCCTAAGCTTCATCTGGAGGTTAATTAGATCCAATCAAAGCTGCTATAACCATCTGATTGAGGCTACATCTCTCAAACAAAGGTATTGAACCTCAAACCTAAACAAAGCTTAAATCAATTCTCCATACATATTTAATGTATTTCATACCCTATAAGCTATATAGATATGCTTGTCTCGAGTAGATGAAGGTTTAGAAACAAACCCCATGTGATTTGGTTGAGTCTAGACGAAGATCTTAAGGCTTTAGTGTGAATGGCTCACGGGTTAGGTCACTTGGGGATGATGAACGAATGTCGTTTGATCGTGCGTGTATTTGATGGACGGAGGAGATCAAGCCTGATGAGTGGATGGAATGAAAAGGTGAGAAGCGTGGCAGCTGAGTCAGAAGGCGGCGTCAAATGGCGGTGTAATGCATGGTCTTTCAGAGCTGCTTATGATCCAGTTAGCGCCGCGTGTTTAAGTAGAAAAATATGGATTTTTTGAACTTATTTTAATGCCTCAACTTTGAAAATCCATATATGTCTCTAGAAAAAACATATAAATAAAATAAAAAATACCCCCTTGCTCAGTGAACAGAGGAGAATAATGTGGAATAAAAATAAAAACTATTTGTTAACTCAATAATTTTTAATGAATTAAATACTCTATGAAGTAGTTTAATTCATTATGATCAAGCATTACTCACTATGAATTGAAATTTTTAAGGTTCATTCCTTATGATAGAGGGGATGTTCTCTGATTTTTCCAAAGTCAGAGGACATCTCTATGTCTCTAACCCTAATTTTTAAGCTAAGATGACTATTTTGGCCTTTTTTAATTATAT
Organism: Phalaenopsis aphrodite; assembly: GCA_003013225.1. Classification (NCBI taxonomy): domain Eukaryota; kingdom Viridiplantae; phylum Streptophyta; class Magnoliopsida; order Asparagales; family Orchidaceae; genus Phalaenopsis; species Phalaenopsis aphrodite. The sequence goes on along the minus strand of NEWO01001110.1, from coordinate 137,583 downwards.
AAATTAAAATATAATTTAGAAAATTATGGGAATAATTTTAGTAAGTTTCCCATGGTCAGAGAAGCTTAGGAAAAATATCATGATGTTTTGAATTATTTTGTATATTTCTATAGTTAATTAAATGTTTATATCTTGCTTTAATTTATGCAAATTAAATACTGATAAAAAATTGATAAAATCAAATTCACATGGTGTATAAAAATCATGTTTATCCATTGCAAAAATTTAAAAATTATTTGACTAAGTTTTGGCATTAAAGTTGATTTTCTAAGAAAACTTGTATTTTTGTATAAAAATAATTATATTTAACTAAAAACACTTGGGAAAATTATGAAAAATGTTTTTCTAAGTTTCTTGTGATCAGGAGCACTAAGAAAAAATAAATTTTATTTTTGAGAAAATACTTAATTTTTTAGCTTTATTTTGAATTTAAAATAATTTAAAATAATTAATAGTCCCAAAAATATCAAAATATTTCAAAATGTGCCTTATTGTTTCTTGATCACTTAGAACTCATTAAGATATTTTTCTTAATTTTTCTAAGTTAAAAATAAGTTTTAAAAGCTTAAAAATGAATTTTTCTTTCTTTTCCCATTAAAATAATTATAATAAATAAATTAAAAATCATAAAAATACAAAATTTATTTCTCTGAGTTCTTTGAACTTAAAGAGGTTTAATAAAAATATAAAAATATTTTTTTTGTAATTAGAAAATTATTTAACGTTTAATTAAAGCATTAAATTTGATTCATAACTAAATAATAATGATAGGAATTTATTTCAAAAAATCTTGAAATTTTGTCTAAGTGTTTTTCTAACCTATTGGGACCTCTAATAATTTTCTCATGAATAAAAACTTTATTTTAGATAGTTAAGTTAAATCAACTTTGAAATAACTAGCTTTTAAATTTAAATAATTATTTTAAAAAAATAAAATTTGAAAACCCACATTTTCTCCTTTGATGTCCTAGTTGACCCATGGATAGGACATTCTAAATTTTCAAAGTCATTTGAATTTTGATTAATGAGTTATGAGGTGAAGAGCCCCAAAGGCAAAATGATAACTTTAGATTTTGATGCCTTAATCAAAATTCAGGATTAATCAAAGGAAAAATGGGTAACTTTGATCCTAATGAACATGTTTGGATGATTGAAATACAATGGGATTAGAAGGTAAAAACTCACTTTCCACCTTTTCCAAAAGAAGAACAAAGTTGTAATTTCTTTGATTATCATGACTTGGAAGTCAATCAAAATGAAACGAGTCTCAAGTGATGGGTTCGAGTTAGTAAGATAATATTTTGTTAATTTTAAACCCATAATTGATGATAATGTGATCCTTCAATAAGAATGCATGTCATTTAAGTCAAAATTTTGTTAGTTACCATTTCACCTATTTTGACTATTCATAGCTTGGTAGTGACATAGGCTTGACATTTAAACTCATTTGATTGGATTTAGAAGATAACATGATTAATGATTAACATCTTTTTACACTACAATCCTAATTTTAATTATGAAAATCAAAACCTTTACTTACTTAAACTTGCCTAAGGGGCACTCACCCACATAACTTTTAAATGAAATATCGATTGATTAATTGAATGTCCTAGCCTTGGGATAAATAAAACATCAAGTTTCCCTGAGCAATGGGATAACCTTAGCTTAACCTTTGATGATTAATAAAATGATATGATAAGTTCAAAATGAACTCAAAATATTTCAAGGAATCTTCAAAGTGGTTCAGAGTCATGCTCCGAGCACTTTGAAATCTCTTGAATATTTTGAAGGACAAATTGAACTTACTATATTTTGTTCTAAAATCATCCACTAAGATCTTCCAAGCCTCAATAAAGTCATAACTTTGGGTTTGGTAGCTATATCTTCTTCTACTTCTGCAATTTTAATTCCTTGCAAAATTATGTACATGTTGCCAAAGCTAACCTTTCAAGTGAAGGAGCGAGAAGAATCGACAGGTACATTTTTAAGTTATTGCATTTACTTTTTTGTACCTCCTATTTCTTGATTACATGCTCTAGGTCATCTTGCATGTCAAAACCAAAATAAAAGAAATTAAACTAGATAAAATTCACCACAAGAACAATCAAAATATAAGACAACTCAAAATTTAATCACAAACAAAACAATACAAAAATTGCAACTAAATTAAAACGTCTCTATCATATGATTGAGAATCCCTTAGAGGAGGTAACCTACGGTTGCTAACAAGATTTCCCATGGTTAAAATTAATGTATGGAACTCATTAAGTTAAGTTTAGTAAATTCATTTGGGCTAAGTGAATCCGAAAGGAAATAGTGGTGCCAGAATGAGGGAACCTTAGGATCCTAACCGGTGTCTCTCTAATCAACTTTAATATTCCCTATAATATTTAAGTAACTATGACCTCAGGAAATATTTGATTTGACATCAAGAATTGACACATTAGAAAACTTAAACTCGCCACGAAGAGGAGCTTAAAGTTAGCATCATGCGCATCACAACCATTTTTAACAGCAAAACATGTCTACATCACCTAAACCATTCCTTAGAATTAAACAACTAAGTCATAAGATTTCGAGGTTGTCCGCCAAGTGCGACATAAATCATCATCTTTTCCTTTAGGCCTTTGTGTAGCTCTGTTATAAAATATAAGCCCTAACTCGTTTTATGATTCCAAGGTTGTCGTTTGTGACTACCTAAATTCTCACATCTTCCAGGCTATTTGTGTCATCGTTTCACATGAATGTAAGTCTTAATTAATAAAATTGGCAGGATGAAACATTTATATATTTTTCATCTAAATTGAAGCCAAACCATATGATCTATGACATCCCCTCGTTCTTCTTCCTTTGGGTTCCATAAAATGTTCCAAATTTGAGCCATTACCCCTTCACACCTCTTTGTCTGATCTCATTGAAAATTCCTATTCCTTTGACCTCCTTGAAGATAATATCCTTTGATTTTCATCGAGAGTTTTCTTAAGTGAATTCAGTTATCTAAGATGAAATTAACTATAAGGGTTTGCCTTTATAGAAAACTTTTAAGAACCCTAATTAATATAAACCCTATTTGATTATTGATATTAAATAGGGAAATTTGTGAGCTAAATATAAAATGATTTTGTAGACCAAACATATGTCATATATTTCCTAGTTTATTTGATTGAGCCTCACCCTCAAGTCTTACTTTTGAGATAAATTCATGGCTTGAGGTGTAGTGCTCTTTCATTTGAACTATAAAAGATATGGGATGAGTTTGAGTTCATTTTTTTCTAAACTTAAAGATATATGTAAATTAAATGTCATTTTGAAGCGGGTGATGAGATTTCAATTCCGGCAACCAACAACTTCAAACGGGCAACACCTAAACTTTATAGTGCTGACACTGGCCATGAGATACATAATTCCTATTCTAATTATTATAATCTAAGTTGGGAAAATAATTTGAATTTTCACAGGAATAATAATTTTGGAGGAAAGAAAATTTTGGGAAGATAATCAATTTAATCAGACATGTAGTTGGAATAATCATGGCTATTATAATAATCAATTTAATCATAATGAGGAGAAGGAGTCACTTATATAAGATGATTTGATTTAATTGGTGGGTCAGCTGAAAAGTCAAAAGATTGACCTAGAAAATCAAGACGTCGTAATAAGGAATATGGAAAAACCAACTGGGGTAGATTATTAATGCAATTAACAGTTATCTCCTAAATATTTTTCCTAGTGACCCTAAGATAAACCCTAAGGAGATGAATGATGAGCAATTTAAAATTATCAAACTAATATTTAGAAGAGAATTTGAGGATATTAAAAAAAAAAATTGAGTTGAGAAATATGGATAAGGAGATTGAAAGACCAATGAAAAAAATTTTGAATGAATTAGAAAAACCCATTTACTCAAATATGATAAATATAGAAAGACCACCTCTACCATTCACTTAGTGCTAAGGGGAAGAATTGAAACACAACTCTTAACTAAAAAGTGACCTCGAAGAATTTGAATTTCCTAGAGGTAATCCGATTTAAAATTTGGAAAATCTTGAATTATTTATAAAGAACCATTTCTTATAAAATTTAAGGATGATATTAATATGAAAATTAAGAAAATCACTAGAAGAATATTGGATCTAGAAAGAAACTTGAGGAACAAGGATATTAATCAATCTGAAAAGGAAGAGCTGAAAGAAAAAATTTAATTCGAGGAGTTTGTAGGAATCCCTGATTAATTTTAACAGTGACAACTCCATCTCAAATTTGTTACTTATTTTTTCTAGCTTTGTTTTCATTTGTAACATGTGGATGAATTTACACTATCCTCATAACTGCTATAAGTGCTTAATTAAGGGATATTGTGTGCCTGAGGTTGGTGCTCGAGAACCAATATATCAGGGATACTCTTATCTTTGAGATTAAAATCTATAAAATCATTTATAAGTACCTAATATATCTGTGTAGTGATTCCGTTAGAGATTGAAAGTAAGCTAATGAGATGCAATTAGTTAAATGAAGAATTGACCTCATTTATCATGTGTGTTTGTGTTTGTGTTACAATAATTTAAAGATATGGAGAACACATAAATATTAATATTCTTATTTCGATACATGTTATGTTTGTTAGAACTTTCTTTCCATTTTATCGAGCATGTTTTAGTTTAGACTTACTTTTTATTGCATATTTTTCTATCATAATGAATACTTGTAGATGTTTTTGATAGATAGAACTTCTGAAATTTTTTTTCTTCCTACTTATATTCTCTGTATTGAATGTTAAACATGTTAAAAATCAAGTTTGGGGTTAGGAAGAAAAATAAAATTTAAAGTTAGTATACTTTCTTTTTAGTTTAATATTATTGCAAGCATGTTTTATGCTAGAATTACTTTCTCTTGCAGTCATTTTATCCTGATTATGCACATATATTAATTTGATAGGATGTTGTAGTAGTTAGCAGATTTAAATTTTTCTTTCTTTTCCTGCTACATTTTATAGAACTAATTATAAAATATTTAAAAATTCAAGTTTGGGGGAAAGAAAAATTTCTTTTAAAAAGAAATAAACTAAATGTTCTTTGTCCTCAATTAACTATATTTTTTTAACATTACCTTGGATATCAGAGTTTAACTTTAAATGATTATATTTTTGTTTGTAATTATTATGGTAAATTTAGATAAAAGTTTTTAATAATAAAAGGTGAATTATAAAGCTAAAGATATTTGAGATGAAAGGTTTTTCTATTTAAAGTAAAGGAAATTGTATTTTTGAAATATTAAGAATCTTAGAGTTTCATGTAAGAAGAAAAAAATGAGACTTTATGAAAAATCATCAAAACAAATACGAATTTATAAAGTGAAGAAAGGTAAAAATTTTAACTTTAAAAAGAGGATAGTGAAATTAAAAATTATTAAAGGCTACCCTCACCTGGAAAAGAAAAGAAAGAAAGGATTGAAAAATCCTAAATAAAAAAGGGAATTGAAAAAAAAAGAGAAAAAGAAAAGAAAAAAAAGAGGAATGTGAGGAGAAGCTTGAGAAGTTGCCTAATAAAAAATTGGCTTCACTTGAATCAACTTGAGGAAAAGACTTTATTACATTTTATAAACTTGTATTTGAGTATTAACACTCTCAATAGTAAAGTTTTCATGAAATTCTTTTTCATATAGATATTTTAAGTATCCTTGATATAATAAATTACAATTCTTCTTGAAAGGAATGATGATTCAAAAATCTTAGATTTGATTACTAAGTATTCTTATACTTATAGTTTTAATCTAAGTTATTAAAAGTTTTCTTAAATCATACTATTTTGTTAAACTAAAGTATAGAAGTTTAGAAGTTAATTTTTATCCTAAGTTATATTTTTATAT
>NEWO01001110.1:94255-116746 GCA_003013225.1 Phalaenopsis aphrodite | reverse complement strand
TATCTCTGAACTTCTCCATCAAACCTCTCAATAAATGTATAGCTTCCATAGTAGATCTGCCCGGCATAAATCCAAATTGATTATGAGAAATTTTTGTGATGCGTCTTAACCTATGTTCAATTACCCTCTCCCATAATTTTAAAGTATGACACATCAACTTAATTCCTCTATAATTTGCACACTCTTGTGCATCCCCTTTATTCTTAAAAATGGGGACCAAAATACTCTTCCTCCACTCCTCAGGCATCTTCTTAGTTTTTAAAATAATATTAAAGAGTTTAGTAAGCCAAGAAACTCCCAAATCTCCCAAATATTTCCACACTTCAATTGGGATATCATGAGGTCCTACAGACTTTCCACCTTTGGTTTTCTTTAAAGCCTCCACAACTTTTTTTTTGCTAATGAGACGGTAGAAATGACACGTTTTATTATTATTCACGATATTAAAATCACTAAGGTCGATCGAATTTTCAGAAACTTCATTAAAAAGTTTATCAAAGTAACTTCATTAAAATGAGGAGAAAATTATAAACTGGGAAAAAAGTCAATTTATGGTTGTAGGAGGAATTGTGCTTAGGCATAAAATTTCAAAAAATGGCGTGGAAGTAGATCATGCAAAAATTCAGGTTAAATCAAACATACCTCCACCTACTACTGTAAGAGGAGTTAGGAGCTTTTTAGAAAATTACATTTTGCCATCAGGAATGATCATTTTCGCTTACCCTTTTTAGACCGAATGTTGAATAAGCTCATTGAGAACAGTTATGTTTTTCTCTATATGGATATACCTCTTTTAAAAATTGGACCCACATTGTAAGTAATAATCATTTTAACCTACTGTAAAAATTTAGAACCTGTTTGAAATATATTTCCACCAAATTTGATTTTTTAAGTAAATGACATTTTTGCATTAAAGTGATTATAAGAAATTACATATAATTAAAAAAAAATTATGAAAAGTGAATTTATGATTTCCTTGTGTTCAGTAGAAGTTAAGAAAAATAAAATTGTGGTTAAACTAAATATTTGATTTTTAAGTTATATTTCAAATTTTAAATAATTAAAAATAATTAAAATAGGATAAAAATCACTAAAATTGAAAAATGTCCCAAAATGTCACAATTGACTCCCTGGTCTCTTGGGAGTAATTAAAATATTTTTTCTAATTTTCTTAGTGAAGTTATAAATATTTAAAGGCTTAAAAATGATTTTTCCATAATTTTGCACTAAAATAATTACAATAAATAGAATATAAACCATAAAAATATGAAATTTGTTTTTTTGGGTTCCTTGAACTCAAAGAAAATTAAGAAAAATATAGAAGTTAATTTTCAACTTAAATAATATTTTATATTTAATTAATACTCAAAATCATTAAATGATTATAATAATTAAAATATAACTTAAAAATCACGAAAATTGGTACTAGTGGTCCTCTAACCTAGGTAAACCTTTAATAATTTTCCTAAGGACATATAATTTTTTTTTGGTTGATTAAATGAATTAATATTGAAAATTCCTATTTTTGAATAATATAATTCTTAAAAAATAAATAAAAATAAGAAATTTACATTTTCTACTTTAATGTTTTAATTGACCCATGAGTGGGGTACTATAAAAATTTCAAAGTTGTTCGAGTTATATTAAAGGAGTTACGGAGTTGAGAGCCTTAGGGCCAAAATGGTAAATTTAGATTTTAATGCCTTAATTAAGTTTTAGGATTGATTAAGGGTAAATGGGTAATTTTGATCATGATGAGCTCTTTTGGATGATTGAAACACAAGGGATTAATTGGTAGAAACCAATTCTTCACTTTTCTATGGTAAGGTTATAATTGAAATTTTCCTTAATTTTTATTATTTGGAAGTTAATTAAATTGAAAGATTCTAAGGTGAGGGGTGGTCTGATTTTGAAAAATGATAACTCACTAATTTAAGATCCCTAGTTAATGCTTGAGTGATATTAAAATCTTTGATAAAGATTAAAATACCATATAATTTAATATCCCTAAAAGTTTAGAATTTATTCACCCATAAGTCTTAAGGGCTTAGTAGTGAACTAGAATTAATATAAATTTGCTTAATGAGGTTAAGGAAAGAAAACATAACTAATTATAAAAAGTTTTGAAAACACTACAAGCCCAGCTTCAACTGTGGACATGAAATTCTTAATAGCTTAAGTTTGCCCCATTAAGGCACTTACTCATATAACTTTTAAATGAAACATCAACAGACTATTTGAATACCCCTCTCGTAAGATTATTAAAACATCTGGTTCATTAAGCATGGGGTAGTTAACCAATCAATCCCTAAATTTAACTCTGGATGATTATTTGAACAATATAACAAGATCAAATGAACTTGAAACATTTCAAATGATTCTAAAGGTTGTTTGGGGTCATGGTCCGAACATCCTTATGATCTTTTGTATATTTTGAAGGAAAAAAGAACCTATTATACTTTGTTTAAGAAAAGAATCCATTAAAACTTCTAGGGAGCAATTGAGTTACGACCTAAAACTTAGTAGGGGTAGCTTGAACCTTCTTTCTTGTTTTATTTTCTGCAATTTATTTAAATTTTTGTAAAATTATATATACTGTGAAGCTAATCTTTTAGTGGGAGTGTGAGAAGATGATAAGTAAACATTTACATTTTTATACTATTATTTTATTTACTTTACACCACTTTCTTACATGTATATGTTTATTTTACTCTGCAAAACATAAAACACATTTTCATGTAATATCAAAATAAAATAACTTTTTCAAAATTAAAACAACATTTTCAAAAATAACAAAAAAAAATAACTTGATAATACTTCCTCTTGAATTTATGGGAGTCCCTTGGAAGAGGTAACCCATAGTTGCTAACAAGATCTCCCTAATTTAAATGAGCTTAACAACTCATTTAGACTAAGTAAATTCAACTGAAATTAGTGGTATCGAAATGAGGAGACCATGGGATCCTAACTGGTGCTACTCTAATCAACTTTAATTCCCCCCAACATAACGAAAACTTTGAAATATACGTGGTAAAACCTTTTGAACCTTAGACGTTAGAACTGCCATTGTGACGAGGAGCTTGGAGCTAGCAACTTGGCAAAAGAGCAAGTGAATGTACAACAACGATTCTGCCTTTAAAATTAAAAAAAAAGCCAAAGGACTTTGAGGTAGTTCATATGGTACGACATAAAGCCTCACCTTATCTCTAGGTCTTTGCGCAATCATTTCAAGCAATTTAAGCCCTAACGCGCCTTAGGCTCTGAGGTTATCTTTTGTTATGACAAAAACCCTTCTATCTTTCAGGATATTTGTGTGATCGTATCACATAAATGTAGGCCCTAAATAATAATAATTGGCAAGATGAGACATTCAACAATTTTCTTTTCAAAATTGAACCCAAACCATGAGATAACTTGGGAAGTCACCGAGGTTCTCCTCAGGATCCGTGACATTCCCTAGTTTTTTCTTCCTTTGGATTTCAAAAATAAAATGTTCCAAATTTGATCTTCTCCCATTTGACACTCCTTTGTCTGACCTTGAGGATCCTAAAACTTTTGAAATTCTTGAAGGCATTATTTTTTATTCTAAATTGAGAGTTTTCTTAAGTGACTTCGGTCGTTTAATATGTAAACATCTATACGGGTTTGCCATTATAGGAAACTTTAAAAACCAAACTTAATAAAAACCCTATCTAATCTTCTATATTATATGGGGGAACTTGTCAGTCAACAACAAAGGTTTTCTTAGACTAAAAAAAATGTCATAAATTCTTTAATTTATTTAATTGAGCCTCATCCGTAAGTAACATATCTATTCTTTTGGTTAAATGCATTGCTTGTGGTGTTGTGCTCGTATATTTAAACTATATGGGATCAGTTAGGTATTGTATTTTCAAAAATTAAAATTTTACTTTTTCAAAACAATATATATAATAAATTAAATCATATTTTTCTTAAGCAACCGATAATCTTCCCATTTGGTGACCGATAACTTTTGGTGACTCCGCTGGGGAGGTTTATTCTCTCTATTATGATAAAAAACATTTGCCTTCATACATCAGTAATATGTCCATGTCCCTAGTGAGCCAGATTACCCTTCTATGTTAGGCATGGTTGGCCCATTTCTTTTTTGGACAAGTATAGTAAAATCTTTTTTTGATTCCAGGACCGCCTATTTAACTATCCTTAAACAGAGAGGTTTAGGAGTCTTTAGGATTCCTCCTTTTTTTGTGTGGGGTCGGACCTCCAATAGGTGTGTTGGTGAACTAGTTTCACATGGGCAAAGTACGTTATGAAGTCGCTCCCACACTGGTCCTGAACTTCTCACCTTTCGTCGTACCTTGTGGTTTAGTTTATTATTTGCAAATCAAGCCAAGTATATAAGGTTTTTAACTTTTGTTTAACTCTCAAAATTTAATTTTAAACTCTTCAACACTGTAATCATAAATAAGTAACAAATCTAAAAATACAGCTTAAAATTCAAGAAATGAAACTCAAACAAAAAAAAACTAAATAAAAATAAGAAAGAGTGTGCCCAGTCTGCAGGACAACCTTTGTTAATTTTTAGATTTTGCACTAAAATTACAAAGTAATGGCCGATACTAACCCTCATAAATTTTCCTTTGAAGCTGCTATGATGGCGTTCCTAACTTTGACCTGTTCTTACAACCTGCCCACCTGCCGAGAGGCCGGCAACGTTGCACCTATAATCATGTTTGGAGCTGGATTTGATGATCCTGAGATCATGCTTGGGAAGTCCTTATTTGTCATTATGAAAGCCACTACCCTTGAAATCCAAGAAATGTCTACCAGTTTTGACCTGAACCGCCCCTGGACTTTCCTTCTTACAAGAAGGCGAAGATCACTGCTGCCCTGACACACATTAAGTCTGTTGTTTTTGCATTCGTCTGATCTAATATCTCTGCACCAAGGAGAGTCGTTGCATCTACTACCACCGAGTTCACCATTACTGTACCTACTGTGCTGTCTACAAAAGGTAAAGAAGTTTTGATTAAGGAAGATTCAACTGATGTGTTTGTTGCCCTACCATCAGTGTTTGAAGTTGGTTCTAATTCTATGTCTGCGCCACAGATGAAGTCAAAGAAAGAAACTGATCCTGTAATATTCAAATGGCCATCAGGACACGGACTACAGAGATAGTCCCTGTTGATGAGATTCCTCACCAAGAGGAACTCATATTGCCTGAGATTGCCCCTCTCCTCTAAGAAAGTAGGTTCCATCCATTGTTGGATACCAGTTGGGGTGAGAAAATCCGTAGGATTACTGCTGCTCTGCCAATACCTCATGGTCATGGTATAGAGAAGGAGAAGCCCACTCATATCACTAAAGTTTGTACTGTATTTGAAAGACTTGCTGCCAAAGAGGGGTGTACTATTCTTGTGTTACTTAAGTGAGTAGGATGCACAGTTTTACCCTGGATGAAGAAAAAGATTTTGAAGGATGTCATACCTGTCAATTAGTTCAAAAATCAGTTGAAGTTCCGCCAACTTGTATTTTTGTTAGATTCCGTCTTGACAGCCAAGTTAGAGCTATTGCCACCATCACATATTCTACTACTACCGTTCCGAGGCCTGCAAGACGTCAACTGGTTAAGTAACGTTTGGGTTCGAGAATACCACCTGCCATTGTTCGTGATGAATTCCTGAGAAAGGATAATAGGAAGAAGCTGCTTATTGATGTACTTGGTCCATGTCGTAGGGAGCATGCCTCTTTTTGACCCACCAATGCCTCCTCCGAGACACCCCATCCTAAGGCATCAACATTAAAGAAGAAGGTGTGGATGCCTAAGGTTACCACACCAATACGTCTGGATGTGCTCGTGGGACAGTCCTGTTGAATGAAGCATAGGTCTGATGTACCAAAGGTTGCTATCGCCGTTGCTACTGAACTTGCCATAGAGCCTGTTGATGTTCTAGAAAGACCCCCAGATCTTAAAGTGATTCAAGAGAAAATGATCGAGGAGAAACTAGAGAAGCTCAGAGCTAAGATTTATGATTTGGCCAGAGAACAAGGAGTAGGTGTTGAGGATGATGATTTTGATTTTACAGATTACCTCGATGAAGAGTTCATGGAGATAAACCTTATTGAGACTACGGATGCTACATCTGCTCACGAGGCTCCACGATATGCTAAGGAGAATTTTGTGGATGAGTCACAAAGGGCATTTAGCTAGAAATTGAACTGATCACTAGAATGGAGAAAAAGATTGAGGAGATGTCTGCCGCCATGGCCACCATGGCTATAATGCATGGCTAGTCTTAGGCACCGCAGATGGATTTATCGGAGGTCAACCAACTAGAAGTTATACGCATTACAAATGACATAAGAGATGTAGTTTCCACCAGTAGAGATGAACAACTGAATAAAGATTCTATTCAAAGTATGATCCTTAAAAAGAACATTAAGCAGTTGGTCAAACATTAAGTTAGAGAGGCCTTAGCCCAGTCCAAGAGTGGTGCATCAATTTCAAAGGGTAGACCTTACCAAGAGGAGTTTAATGACAACCCTACTCTAAGGGCTTTGTTCCACCAAATTTCAATATATTTAACCGGACCGGGAATCCCCACAACACATTACACACTTCTGATCCAGTTGTTCCGGTGCTAGGGGTAATGAAGCCTTAATCTTCTGATAGTTCATTAGCAGCCAGTCAGGAATAATATTCAATTGGTATACATAAATTCCCAACTGTTCTGTTAAGACATTTGTCGAGTTGGATCAGTTTTTTTGTTAAAAGATTCACTGGAGCACATCACTATGTTATGATGGAGATATCGTGGTTGAACAACAGAAGCTCAACTAGACTTTGGTGGATTATATATTGAGGTGGAGAAACTTGAGAATGAAGTGTGAATCTTAGGAATAGGAACAACATGCAAATGAGATTCTACTTAAGAACATACTTGGAGCAGTAGCTTTCATGCTTAAGGGACTTATGGAAAAGTCATTTGAGAAGCTAATGAGCAAGGCTAGCATCTTGTAGGAGGAAGTGAAGCACATAGAGTCCCAGGAGAGGGCTGATAAGTCCAAACTAGTAAGAGGTTTTTAGAAGAGGTCCAGTACAGTGGAAACAATCGACAAAGGAAAGAAGCCTATGAGGATTCAGGTCGAGCGGTCTCACCAGGGTCATGAACAGCCATCGTAATAGAGCCAGCTTCAGCATCAACTTGCTTAACAGTATGGTCAGTCTAGTTAGCAACTGTTTAAGCGGAGGACTTCTAGGACAGATGACAGACAAAGTCCAAAGATGCTAGATTGAATGAACATGACATACTTCTTCAAAAATGAAGCCGTACCAAAAATTTTTAGGAGTTTAATGAAGAAGCTCAGTTCAGATTGCTCGAGCCAAAGAAGCCTTAGGAATCTGATAAGAAGGATCATCCTAACTACTGCCCTTACCACAAGCTAGTTGAATATACCATAGAGGGCACTTTTAGTTTTAAAGATTGGCTCGAGAGAAATCTTAAAGAAAGGAATATACAAATTTTGAATGAATATTTAAAAGAGACTAAAAGAGGTTCTATAAATATCATTTCGGTCGAGCTTATCATTTTGATAGATTCGTATGCATATGACAGTGGTTGGAGCACAGTTAAGAGCAAATCATCTAAAAAGATACTTGATCAGATTCTGACCGCTTTAGTGCAAGCCGCCTCTTGGAGCCTTTAGCTTGATGGACCAAAGTTGGAGATTACGTCATATAAGTCACTGCAGTCGGAGAAGGAGAAATACATGATTGTGAATACTGATAGTGCAAGGGGTAGGATAGGGGCTTCCTTTACTAGATTGGTTGACTCAGATTCGAGTGGGAAATTCCTCGAACCGTTGACCATGTATGATTATCTTTTTGCCCCTCTGGGATTTTTTGAATAAAATGATTACGGTTTTGGCTACATATTAACTATCTCTAATGATGACGTAACTAATATTGACCAATATAACAATGACCCTCAAATCATATATAAGTCCAATGAGCACTTTAAAAAAAGTGAAGAAGGTATCAATGCCACTAATTACGATAGTTATAGGAGCAAGGAGCCAATCCTCAAGTGCCAAGGAGCACCACTTGACATTAAATTGGATTTCTATGATCCAGAAGAGACACTGGAAGTCTTACCCACAACGTCGCAAGAAGGAGAAGAAAAGATTACAGAAATAAATATGAGTGGGAAGCTATTACCGCCAAAATTGAGTTCAATGGACAAAGGAAAATAAATAGTTACTCAAGAAGAGCTGCCTCTAATAGTAGAAGAAATACCTATTTAAAGTAAATTTAGAGGTACATATAATGTGAATTATAACCTACTAGCTCCCTTAGGAGGTTACAGGCCTACCTAAGCATTTGGATTAAAAAATAGCCAAAAGGAGGAAATTTGGAGCCAAAATGGAGATTTTCAATATCTTGGCGCTAAAGGCGCCAGATTGGTGCCTAAAGCACCTTTTGCTAAAGTGCTAGTGCCAGAAGCACCAGAAATTGGTGTCAGAGTCCCCATTTTACAGAAAAATGACGCCAAGTTCCAGAATTTGTGCAAGAAGTGCCAATATCTAGAGAACAGCTCAAACTTCATTAGGCTGGTGCCAGAAGTACGATAACTGGCGCCAAAAGTGCTAGAGATGAATTAATATGGAGTAAGGCAGTTCATGACTATTTTTAAATGGTTTTTGAAGGCTTCAAACAATTTAAATGTCCCATGGAGTGGTTCAATGCATCTAGACACTTTGGAAGGCTTTTTATTGAGGAGATGTGTCTCTTAGATGAAGGGACTTGTCTCTTGGTGTTAAAAGATGTGACTTTTGGGGAAACATTAGAGGGAATTTTGAATTCCTTTTGAAAGAAGGCTGGTTCTAATAAGAAAAGAGAGGAGCCTAGAGAAGAAAGGGGGGCGTGAGAAAGAAATAAAGGTATTGGCGAGGGAGAAGTCTTGAAGAAGAGAGGATTTTCTTTTAGGGTTACAGGAGGAGAGAGAAGGTGAGAGATTTCTTTTTCATTACACTTCTAAGAGAGAATTAAGTGTGATTATAGAGAGAGAAAGTGCTTAAAGGGAACTTCTAGGGATTTTCTTAGGAAGGAGTGTGAGATAAGTTGTGTTCTTTTCTTTCTTTATTTTATAAACTTATTTTTATATATGAAATTTGTGTTTTGTCGTATCCTTCTAATGAATTGTGAGTAGACTTCTTTATCTTTCTCCCTACAATGAGATTTGATTTTGTGAAGAATTAGTTTTGTTTTGTAAGGTTTTAAATGTCAATAAATTGTGATGATTTGAACTATGATCTTCAATTAATTTTTGATCTGACCAATTGAACGGATAAAATTTGTTGAGAAACATACGATCTACTAGGTCTATGATTTCTATAGCAAGATAAGAGTCATATGTAATTTCATGGGTGAGAATGCAATCCATGGAATTGCGTGAAAATAAATAGGGAAGTATACTTTGATGGATGCAAAATTGGAGATTTGAAGGTGATAGATTTAAATCTTCAATTTAGTTTAGTTTCTTCAAAACTAAAGAAAGATTGGTAGCCCTCAGACGAGGGAGACATGTTAAAATCCTCAATTTAGTACAGTTTCTTGGAAACTAAATAAAGATTGTTAGGCCTCAAGCGAGGAAGAAGTGAGAGCTCTGGAGTGGCAACAAGTATCTTCTCAACCTAACCACGGATTTAAGAACCAAACTGTGGATTGGTTAATGTTCTTTATGTACTCTTAGAGGTTAAAGTATAGGATTCCTCCTATTTGGCACAATAAAATTTTATGTATGTATTTTAAATGATTTTAATTTCTTCACATTCCATAAAATCATTTTAGTCGGGAAGGATGCTTTCTTAAATTTAAACTCTTCGTTTCAAAACTTTGTTTAATCTTTATTAGTTTACTTTTGAAGTTGAATAATTAGTTTAGTTAACTTAGTTCTTTTAATTATATTTCATTTAGGGCACATTAAATTTCCTTTAGATTTTCTTTGCTTACTTAAGTTTTATTGTTTGAATATTTTGTTTGATATTATAAACATAAGAATTTCCAGCTCCCTGTGTGATCAATACTTATGACTCCATTAGAACCCTTTATCACATGAGTGCTATGTATACATGCATTATTATTACGGGTTTGATAGCTTAGAACTTTTAAAAGAGAAAATTAATTTTACTTAATTTATTTTTATTAGGATTGAACTTCATATTTACTATTAGTGCGAACAAACCGCGCATCAAGTTTTTGGCACCGTTGTCGGGGTGTAACAATATATTACTTTAAATTTAAGCGCATTTTATTTGAACAGAAAAACTATTTGTAGTTTAATTAAATATTATTTTAATTTTGATATATTTATTTATTTTTAGATTGCTTATTGTTTTTGTGTACGTGTAGTTTAAGATTGGTAAGTTAATACCTCACGATTCAAAGTTAGAAAGAACAAGTAGAAAATTTTGAAAACAACAAAAAGAGAGAGATAATTTGAACAAAATGTCTTGTAACTTAAATAATTATTGAAATGAAAATCATCAGAAATCTTTAAGAGATTATGCTAATCCTACAACAAAAGAAATTTATTTTAGTATACAAAACCCTACTATAGCTACCAATTCATTTGACCTAAAACATGCTATTATCCAAATGATACAAAATAATCAGTTTGGGGGAACACCAAATGAAGATCCTAAATTACACCTTGTTATTTTTCTAGAATATTGTGTTATATTTAAATATGTTGGAGTGTCGAATGATGCCATCAGACTTAGACTTTTTCCTTTTTCATTATGGGATAAAGCTAAGATGTTGTTAAACTCGTTAGCACCTGGATCTATCAAAACTTGGGGAGACTTATGACAAAAAGTTTTATTTAAATATTTTCAACCATTGAAAACTGCTAAGCTTAGAAATGATATTACATTTTTTTGTCAGTTTGAAGGGGAATCAATTTATGAAGCTTGTGAAAGATTTAAAGACCTCCTTTAGAAGTGTCCACACCATGTTTTACCAGATTGGCTAATAATTCAAACTTTTTATAATAATTGGTTGGATCTCTCAGATCAATAATAGATGCTGCTGCCGGTGGATCATTAATGTCGAAACCATTTGATGAATTGTATTAATTAATTGAAGAGATGACTACTAATAACTTTCAATGACACTCTGAGAGGGTAAATCCAAAAAGAGTAGCTAGTATTCATGATTCGGGTGCAACATCTATGTTGGCTGCTTAAATTGCTGCAATATCAAAGAAAATAACATAATATGGAATGAATTATTCTTAGACACCTCTTGTGCTTGAGGAAAATTCATTGGTAAAATTGATTAAATCTCAATCATTGTATGAGTCTTTAAATGAAATTAACAAACAATCTAATAATCCTTATTTCAATTATTATAATCCTGGTTGGAAAAATCACCTAAATTTTAGTTAAAGTAACATTAACTTTAATGCTGCGAATCGAAAATGGGGTAATAATGTTGCAAACCCATTGGGAAACTCCAACAATTAAGGAAATTTGAACTACAAACCTTATTAACCTCAAGGTTTCAATAACGATTTGCAGAGTAAGGAGAAGAAATTTTTAATGGAAGAATTAATTTTGCAAATGTGAAGTCGATTATGAAGTCAAGGAGCTATAATTAGAAACATTGAAAATTAATTGGGATGTATTGCTACTGCACTTAGCAATAGACCTCCAGGAATGTTTCCTAGTAATGTTGAAGTTAATTCTAAAAATTATAATAAAGGGCAAATTAAGGCTATTCAACATTCCATTTGTTGAAGGCCTGGAACAAATGCCAAGCTATGTGAAGTTTATGAAGGATATAATTAATAAAAAAGAAAGTTTACAAATAATGAGACTGTTGCACTTAGTGAGGAGTGCAATGCTATAATTCAGAAAAAGCTTCATGAAAAATTTAAGGATCCAGGTAGTTTTACTATTCCTTATGTTATTGGCAAAAGATTTTTTGATGTGGGAGCCAGTATTAATTTTATGCTTCTATCGATTTTTAGAATGTTGGGTTTAGGAAATTTTCACCTACTACTGTAACTCTTCAGTTAGCTGATCGTTCAGTTACCTATCCTAAAGGAGTTATAGAAGATGTTTTGATAAATGTTAATAAATTTTATTTCCTGTGAATTTTATTATGTTAGATATGGAGGAAGATAAAGAAATTCCTATCATTTTAGGAAGACCATTTCTTGCCACTGGAAGTAATTTGATAGATGTATAGAAAAGACAATTAACGATGAGAGTTAGCAATCAAGAGGTCACATTTTAGATTGCAAAGTCAATGAGATATCCAATAAAAGGAAGAGAGGATAAATGCTTCAGAATGAAAATTAATGAATATTAAGGCAATGCATATTTTACGAATACATTTGAAAAGAAAGCTGAAAAAGAATATTTGAAGTATTAGAATGAGGATATAATTTAAGATAAATCTATGGAAGTGATTAATGAAGAATTGGATTATTTTCAGGAACAATTTAAATTGCTAGATCCCACGGATAATAACAAAAAATTTATTTCATTGATTGATGAACCTCATGAACTAGAAAAGAAAATGCTTCATACATGCCTTTTTAAGAGATTTATCTACATTACCTGTTATTGCATCCTCAAAATTAACTGAAGCATAAGAACAAAAGTTGTTGGAAATTTAAAAAAGATATAAGAAAGCCTTTGGATGGACATTAACTAATATTAAAGGAATCATTCCTTCGATTTCTATTTATAGAATTTTATTAGAAGAACATCATGAACCAAAAGTTGATCCTCAAAGAAGATTAAACCCAATGATGAAAGCTTTTGTTAAGAAAGGCATTCTAAAATGATTAGATGTGGGAATACTATATCTAATTTCAGGCAGTGCTTGAGTGATTCCAATTCAAATTCACTTGTTCCAAAGAAAGGAGGTGTGACTGTAGTGACCAATGAGAACAATGAATTAATGCTAACAAGACAAGTCACTAGATGACAAATTTACATAAATTATAGAAAATTAAATTCGACCAACAGGAAAGATCACTTTTTTTACTATTTTTGGACCAAGTGCTGGATAGACTAGCCGGGCACATATATTTTTTGCCTTTTTGATGGATATACTGGCTATCATCAAATACCAGTTGCTCCACAAGATCAAGAGAAGACAACATTTACTAGTTCTTATGGTAATTTTGCTTTTCGATGAATGCCTTTTGGTTTATGTAACACACATGAAAAATTTCAAAGAGGTATGATATCGATTTTCAGTGATTTAATTGAAAAAGGAATAAAAGTCTTTAAGGATGATTTTTCTATGTTTGGAACTTCATTTGAAATATATCTAAATCATTTAGAGAAAGTTATAAATATTGTAGAGAGAAGAGCCCAGTATTAAACTGGGGAAATATCAATTTATGGTTTCAGGAGGAATTGTGTTGGGCATAAAATTTCAGAAAATGGCATGGGAGTAGATCTGACAAAAATTCAAGTAATTTCTAACCTACCTCCACCTACTAATATAAGAGGAGTTAGGAGCTTTTTAGGACATGCTAATTTTTACAAGTGATATATCAAAATTTTTTCAAAAATTACAAAGCCTTTATTTTAAGTTTTGGAAAAAGATACAAAATTTGATTTTAATCAAGAGTGCCTTAAGCCTTTGAAACATTGAGGGAAAAATTGATCATTGCTTCTATAATTGTTTCACCTGATTAAGAGAAATTATTCAAATCAATGTGTGATGCTAGTGATTATATAATATGAGCTATTTTAGGGCAAAGATATGAAAAAGATTTTAAATATATATACTATGCTAGTAAAACTCTCAATGATCCTCAAATTAATTATACCACTACTGAAAGAGAGTTATAAACCATTTTTTATGCTTTAGATAAATTTAGGTCATACTTAATTTATCTAAATGTTTTGTACATACAAACCACTTAACTATAAAATATTTGATGTAAGAGATGGATGTGAAAGCAAGATTAATTAGATGGGTAGTTATGATGCAAGAATTTGATTTTGTGGTAGTCGACAAAAAAGGATCTGATAATCAAATTGCTGTTCATTTATCTAAACTAAAACTTGAAGAACCATTTGATCTTGAAAAAGAAATTAATGTAACTTTTTCTGGTGAATAACTTTATACTTTTAAAGGATGGGAAATGCAGTGGTATGCTGATATTTTAAAATACATTGTTAATGGTATTTTACCATATGGGTTGACAAAACAACAAGAGAAGAAGTTTATTCAAGATGCAAAATTTTATTTTTGGGATGACCCATATTTGTATAAACAATGCAAACATTTAGTTATGCAGAGATCTGTGCCTTATAAAGAAATTGAATAAATTATACAAAAATATCATGATTCTGAATTAGGAGGTGATTTTGAGATTGATATAACTTCTAAAAAATAATTACAAAATGGATTCAATTGTTCCACTCTATTAAAAAATGTTAATATATATATTAAAACATGTTATCAGTGTCAACGAGTAGGCATTGTTTCAAAAAAAAAAATATGCTTCTAATTTTTATTTTGGAAGTTACAATCTTCAATGTTTGGGGATTAGATTTCATGGCACCATTTGTACCATCATTTGGATATATATATATATATATATATATATATATATATATATATATATATATATATATATATATATATATATATATATATATATAATAATTACAGTGGACTATGTATCAAAGTGGATTGAAGCAATCGCTTTACCTCGATGTGATGCTCAGAGTGTTTCAAAATTTTTAATCAAAATATTTTTACAAGATATGGAATGCTGAGAATAATCATTACTGATGGAGGATCTCACTTTCAGAACAAACAAATTGAAAAATTGGTGGAAAAAGATTATATTTTACATAGGATTGCAACTGCATATCATCCTTAGACTAGTGTTCTAGCAAAAGTATCTAATCATGAAATTATAAGAATTTTAGAAAAAATTGTAAATCCTGGTAAAACAGATTATTCTGCTAGATTGGATACTACATTATAGGCTTATAGGACAGCTGATAAGAAGCCTATAGAAATGTCCCCATATAGATTAATTTTTGGGAAGACGTGTCACTTACCAGTAGAATTGGAATAGAAAGCTTCTTGGGTGATTAAGAAGTTTAATTTTAATTTAAAAAATGTTGGTGAGAAAAGATTTTTGCAACTGAATGAGCTTGAAGAGATTAAGAATGCATCTTATGATAATGTTAGGATATATAAGGAGAGAATGAAAGAATGACATGGTCGAAAGATAATAAAAAAGGAATTTGAGATTGAACAGGAAGTTTTATTGTACAATATAAGATTGGACAATCTGAAACCAAAGAATGAAAAGATATTTAAAGTGAATGGGCACAGACTGAAATCATATTTTGATGCTCAAAGACCAACTTTTAAAGAGACTGTAATGTTGGGTCACCCAGTGTAAAGACTGGGAATGTAGGGCTGACAACATTAAACCAAGCGCTTTGTGGTAGGCAACCAATATTTTTGTTTGTTTCAATTGTTTATTCGTTTCTATAAATAGTGTAAAGAAGCTAAAAAGCTCCTAATTCATTAAACCAAAAAAGGTTATAAAAAGTGAGAAAGAAAACCTCCCAAAAAAATCCTCATTTAAACAATAATTCTAATAAAACGGAGAGACACAGGTCTCCCTTTAAAAGTAAAGATAAAGTGGGGGGGTGAGACTTTTACTAATCAGAGTTTCCTCAGAGTGGAGTGCAAGCTTGGCAAGCCACTTAGTTGGTCATTCCTTGTAAGTGTGTGAGTATTGAAGCCTTAGTCCCAAACTGATTCTTTTAATATTATCATATCAAAAATTCAGATTCCATGGTAAGGGCATCCTCCCCTTTAAAATGTTAATAAGAATCTGGGAATCAGATTCAACTATTAAATGGCCAAATCCACACTTTTGAGCTATAAAGATGGACCAGAAAATAGCTTGGGTTTCAGCATCCAGAGAGTCTTCAGCCCAGGTTGGAGAATGGAAATGAAGCAAACAATTTCCCTTAGTATCTCTAAAGACACCTCCCACCCCTGCATGTGGGGCGAAAAAGCTGCCATCAATGTTGACTTTAACCTACCTAGTTGGAGGAGGCTTCCAAAAAAATAATGTATAAGAGATAGTCTTTAGAGTAGTAGAGATAGACTGGGTGAGTATGCCAGATAGCTTCTTACGACATGAAAGTTTCTACGAAACCTAAAATAGTTAGTAGCTATAGCAGCTGCTTCCACCTTAGTTCTTTCAAACGTGATTTGGTTTCCTGCCATCCAAACAAACCAGGCTGTAATACATGGTACATGAGGTAAAGATTGAGAAATCCAATCCTGCCAGCTCTGAAAAAAATTCATACCAGGAAAGCATGATAGTATTGATCTTCATTTTGGGCATAAAAAAGTTCCAGACTAGCCGACTGATAGAGAAATTAAAGAACAGGTGTTGCATTGATTCCTCCTCAGTTATGCATAAATAACACCTAGAAGGTGCCCCACATACCCTTCAATTTCAATATATCATAAGTGGGAAGCAAACCACGGAGGAGTCTCCATGAGATGAAAGACATAGAAGGGGACAAGAATTTACTCCAAACCATTGCTCCCCAAGGAACCTCCTGCTAAGGGAAACAAGATCTGGAAATAACAGCAGAAAGGGTCTGTGATAAACCCTTTTTGACAATTAGTTTATCTTTCTTGGAAGAATCAAGAGAGATCCTCATAACTTTATGGATTTGAGAAGTGTCAAAAATGTTCTTTAGAGCTTGCAGGTTCCAATTGCCATCAGTCCAAAGATCTGCTGCCCGTGTAGAGAAATTAACTGAATGAAGGGACTTTGATACGGACATGCCTTCCCCAGTGCAATTATCAAGCCAAAAATTTATCGTACCCTCCCCCAATTCCCATATGAAAAGATTTTCAGCCTTGGATCTGACTATATATACAACAATTAGGATTTCATTGATATGAAGAACATGTTACAATTCTTAAATGGGGAGCATGTAAGGCATCTCTAGCCAATAAAAAAAGGAGAGGAGGGGGTAGAGTACAGAAAACAAGTCTATTAACCATATATAGTCCATTTCTTGCAAGCCAGTTAGCAGGTTTGTTCGCTTCCCTATAGATGAAAGAAAATTGAACTTTGAAAGCATATAACATGGACACGATTTTGTTAGCCCATTGAACATGTCTCCAAGAAGCTTGTCTTCCATCCTGTAACATTTGTAAAAGTATCTCTGAGTCCCCTTCAAGGATTAAATTATTTCAGTGGTTCATCTTAGCAAGAGTTATAGCTCAATAAACAGTAATTAATTCAGCTTTAAGAGCATCAATAACACAAATAGGAGCCTAAAAGTACAGGATGCATTGTCCAACATGATTTCTGAACACACCTCCTACCCCAGCCCCAAAGGAAGAAAAACTACCATTAGTGTTTATTTTAATATATGGATAAGTAGGAGGGGACCAATACACAGTGGTAACTTTGCATGCATTGGGTCTTTCCATTGGAGGTGGGAAACAAATACAAGGGAATCTTTGATAGAGTATAATCTTATGCAGGTAAGAGATACAGTGCCTTGTAATTTGCAGATGGATGCAGACTTGACCATCAAACTTAGCCTTGTTCCTAGCCATCTAGACGAACCAACCCACCAAAAAAGGAACAAATCCAACTCTAGCAGTCTTCCATCTTTTCTAACAGTGATAAATGTTGAACCAGTCCAATTGCAAAGTATTCAATGTAAGACAATGGGAGAATTCGAACCAAACTTTAGTAGAGAAGCTACACTTAAAGAAGAGATGAGGAATAGATTCCTCCATCTCCCCACACATGTAGCGTTTGGATGGGTCTCTCAATCCTTTAAGTTTAAGAATATCATCAGTGGGGAGTAGTCCATTGAGAATTATCCAACTAAAAAAGGACATGGAAGGAGTTAAGCTTTTATGCCATATGAGTTCCCTCCAATCTTTAGTCTCCCATGTATTAAGTTTAGAGTATATGGCTTTAGTAAGGCTCTAAAATTTAGGACCCTGCCAAACAAGTCTGTCAGCTCTGGAGTTATCAATCTGGATTCTAGTAACTTTAATTGCAGAATGAGGTTGGAGATTATTTTGAAGTAAAGGAAAAGACGATTGATTCCCCTCCCAAAAATCAGCCACCGTAAGCTGAGTATCAATCTGATTGTTAATAGGCTGCAAGACATCTTTAGGACACCAGGAATCAAGACAAAAATTGATCTTCCCATTTCCAATATCCCATATGAAAATTTTTTCAGCTTGTTTTCTGACTTTTAGTAAGTTTACCCATATCTGGAATCTCCTGGCTTCTGCAAACAGTGTTTGGATGACAGTCCTTGCAATACCTACCCAACATGAAGTTAGCCCAAATTGATTTTTGTTCTCTAAACTTGATCCACATCTTACACTGGTTTACTTGTAATAAGTGTTGTAAACCTTTAAAGCCAATTCCCCCAGCCACAGTTGGTTTAGCTGACTACTGCCAACTAGCCCAGTGGAGTTGTTGCCTTTGTCCAAACTAAAGGAATCTATTAAAAATTCTTTCTGTTTGTAATTGGGTGCTTTTCTTCATAATAGTCATCTGGAGTGTATAGGAGGGAAATGTTGTCATTATGCTTTTCAACAGTGTGATTCTACCTCCATTGGAAAGAAAGGAATGGGTGCTGTTAGAAAGAGTAGCAGATATCTTCCCAACACATCTTCAAACTGTGTTTTTTTGGTCCTCCCTTTAATAAGTTGGACACCAAGATATTTGATTGGAAAGCTTGAGCTATTGAAATGTGTATGATACAAAATCCAGTTTCTTTGCACTGATGTGGTGTGCTGGTTAAAATATATATTGCATTTGTTTGAATTAAATGCTAGACCGGAATGGCTTTGGAAGATCTGTAATCACTTCATGACTTTCCTTACTGCATTTTTATTAGAACTAGAGAACACCATAATATAATCTGCATAAATTAGATGAGAAGCAGGCACTTTAGATTTGTGGTGATACCTGACATAGTTGAAGGGAAGTAGACTTTTGTTCATCATTCTGGATAAGTGATCAAGTGCAAAAATAATGACAGTTGGAGACAAAGGGTCTCCTTGTTTGAGTCCTCTAAAGGCAGTGAAAGAACCCCAAGGTTGACCATTAATGAGGATAGAGTGAGAATTATTCTTGACCACCTGTGGATGATGTTACAGAAGTCCTCATGAAAAACTCTAATAGTTAAGACATCTAAGATAAACTCCCATGAAATAGTGTCCAAGCTTTTTTTATATCCAATTTGTAGATCAGGTTGCCATTTCTGCAGGGTCTGTCCATATCAAATATAAGTTCTTGAGCAAGGAGTATATTATCAGAAATAGATCTACCTTTCACAAATGCAGACTGGTTATCAGTTACATGATGATTGACGTGGGGTTGAAGTCTGTCTACAATAATTTTGCTAAGGATTTTACTGATGACAAAAGTAAGGCTAATGGGCCTGAAATCATTCCAAGTTTGTTGAACATTAGCTTTGGGAATGAGAATCTTGGAAAAAGCTTTGAACAATAGTGATCACTTCATTCTTAATAATATTCCAAGCTTTTTTCTAGAAATCACTTGTGAAATCATTAGGTCCAGTAGTTTTAGATCTGTCAATACCTTGCAGTGCTTGCCAAATTTTAGTCTCAGTGGGAGGAGAGATCAGGTTTAGTCTGGAAGTATCATTGATCTCCTCAGTAGAATACAAGTTTTCAATGGGGGATCTCTAGAGGTCTGGCTGAGTCAAAATTTTTTGGAAATGAGCAACAACATCTAGAACAATAGAAGAATTATAAGAAATCCAGTTACCACTAGAGTTCTTGATCTTATGAATTCTATTACATTGTCTTCTGTGTTTGATATAAGCAAGATAAAACTTAGTGTTCCTATCTCCCTCTTTGAAGTGACTGATAGAAGCTTTCTGCCTGAGGAAATTCTCATGTTTATAAATGGCCAAAAGAAGTTTTTCATGGGCAGCCAGTAGAAGCTTCTCCTCTCTACCATCTTTCAGAACTAGGTTCTCCAACTCAAACAGTTCTTTTCAGCAGCTTCCACAGCTTTAAAAAAATCTCCAAAGGACTTCCAACCCAACGTTTTTAGAGCTTTACTTAACTTAACATGCAGAAAAACTAGTTTAGGCCAAAAGTCTAGATTTAAATTAGTATGCCAAGCATCTAACGAAGTATTGAGAAAGGAAAAGTGACTAGACCACATGCTAAGATATTTGAATGGAGAGGGAGATGTAGAGGATTCAGAGGAAGCAATTGAAAAAAGAAGGGGTTTATCATGTGATCCTGCCAGACTAAGATGAGTCACTGCAGTATGCAGAAAATGCTGACACCAATAATTATTAACCAAAATCCTGTCAAGCCTTTCCCATATAACACCCATTTTCCAAGTGAAATCTGGTCCTTTATAACCAATGTCAAAGTGAATAGCTTTAACAATATTATCAGAAAAAAGGTTCATCTTAGCAAGGTTTGGAGGTTTGCCACCAGTCTTTTCTATAGAGTGAGTAAGGCAGTTAAAATCACCACTAACAAGCCATCATGTGTTCATATTTTGACTAATAACATGTAGGGAAGCCCAGAGATCTCTCTTGTCATTTTTGGAACAACAAGCATACACAAGTGGAAAAACTAGAATGCCCACAAGTGTTGAAAGAAAAATGTACAAATTGAGAGTGATCAATCAATACCTGCCAAATAATCTCCTGTCTACATAGAATCTAGATTTTGTTGTTATGATTGGCAAAATGAGAGAAACCAGTGAATCTAGCAATGATATGTTGGGAGTGTTTGTGAACTAGGGGTTCTAAAATAACAATACACTAGAGTTTGTGTTTTTTATTAAGATAGCAAATTTTTTTCAAGGAGGAGGGATGAACAATACCCCTTATATTCCAACATAAGAAATTGATCATGTTGAGGAGGGTGGGTGAAAAGAAGGCTGAGAATTGGATCTAGTCCTTCCCTTATTTAGTTGGATTGATGACTTTGTGATATGAATCTGGGAGCATTCCTTCTCATCTTCTTTTGTCAGAATCTTCTTCCCTTGCACTATATGTTTCTTTTTCTTTTTTACTTTTTGAACTATCCAGTATTTTTCCAATTCTTTATTCATTTACAACAATAGATCTTCTGTTGGAACCAAGGATTCCCTTGAGGGTGGCAACAAGCACCCCCATGTGTAAAGAACTAAGTAAGGAAGGAACAACAGTGCTGCACTCTCCCTCTTAAGTTTCAATAAGAGGTGTAGGACTTAAGGTTCAATTTAAAGTTGCTTATTATTTGATAAGGCTTCAATCTCTGTATTAACTTGGTTTTGGATTTCCAACAGAGCAGGGTGAGGGACATCAACGGGGATAACAGTGGAAGCAGTGTCATTTGCATTACTGTTAACATCTTTCTTCTTGTTGGTAGGATATAACCTGTAACACCTATTAATAGCGTGCCCAAACATCCTACAATGGGGGAAAAATTAAGGTTTTTGTTCCATTATTATTTTCTGCTAATGCCCTTCATTTCTGGATCTAATCCAGATTTCTTCAACCTCGGGAAGGGTGTGTCCCTTTCCACAAGTATTCTTACAACAGAAGGTCTTGAGAGATTATAAGTGGGAAAAAACCATCTTCAATGGTCTTTTCAAAGCAAGGCCAATGTTAAACAGAACCTTATGATTGAAAAAGTGTAGTGCAAGTCCTGAAAAATTAGATAGATAGGAACTATGGGGGGATCTTTGCTGGGATCAAATATGGGAGTCCACTTCAGTATCTTCATAGGGATTCCTTCCATCATTACTATATGTTTGCCAAATAATCTAGCATAATCCTCCTCTAAGGCAAGTTTTATCATGATATGCCTACCATCTACCAGTCCCAATTGCCAGGCGCTAGTAAATGGAAAGTTATCAAAGAATTTTCTCACCAATTCCATCTTGGGATGTCCAAGTTGAAATTTACCAATGAGTACAAATTTGCAATATGTATTTAAAGGGGTTAAATCTTCATCATTATAATAATTGGCATGCTTACCATCTTTAACATCTAAGGGTTTAATAGGAGAGTAAGGTTCTTTACCCACAGTAGCATCGTGGAAGGATTGGGGGAAAACCAGAACTTCAGCATCCTGAGAAGGTTCCAGCCCTTTACCCACCACCCCAGCATAAGTTGCCTTGGACCACAGTGAGTTAGTTTCCACATCAATAGGAGTGTAACCAGCCATTTGCTTCATAGCAAGGAAGCAAAATAAAGACTAGGAACACAAACCAAAGGTTTCAAACAAAGGAACAGAGAAGTGAGAACTCAATGGAGCAGTAAATTTCAAAACCCAGCAAGCCCGGGAAGAAGCAAAACTTTGAGAAGGCACTAGAAATAGGAAACCAAGGATAGTAAAGAAAGAAAACTACCAGTAGAGAGCAGTAACACCACCACAGCAAGAGCTCCCACTATCCATGT
>NEWO01001110.1:82093-93950 GCA_003013225.1 Phalaenopsis aphrodite | reverse complement strand
ATATTTAAAGGTAGAAAACGAAGGGAAAGCCACCGTCTTTCAAATTATTTGGCATCCCACTCTAAAGAAACCGCTAGATATGTAATTTTCAATAGAAAGAAGTTTCTCAGTTTTGATGTGCAGAAGTTATAGGATCGAGTTCTTGTGAAGAAGAAACTAATCAAGGAACGAGGGTTTGTGAATTGAGGATTCAACACACTGAATAATCGATTGGAAGAGATTATTGCATAGAGATGCTGGGAAGTACTTTGCTATACCACTGCTGCTGTAGTAGTTCTTGTGGACAAAGAGTTTATGCTAAATTCATGAAATTAATCAAGGAGTCGTCTATGATCAAGGAAGGTGGGCACAATTCACTCATTCTAGAATAAATGACATGTTTATGATTGAAAGCGTTCCTATTTGTCACTATGAGAATTTTGTCCCTACGAGAGCCAACATGGATGAACTTTATTGATACCTTACTAATGAAGATGCAAATTGGGAGACCAGAGATAAAAAATGCGTAAATTTTTCTTCATCATTACTGAATCCTGTATCGAAAGCATGACATTTCTTTATTACTTCAAAACTACTTCCTGTTATGAAAATTAAAAAAAGTGAAGAAGGAAAGTGCAATTTTAAATTATTATAATAAAACCAGAAGACCTATTGATGTTGGTGATTTAATACTAAAGTCTATTTTGGGTTTAATTATCAATGAATCAACTTCTAGACTAGGACACCTATCTAGTATATTCCTACAGTGTCGCCAGTCGCAAGTGCCTCATGAAAGTTGGGCAAAAGGACATCTCCCTTGGAAGCTTATGGACCCAGAAGTTTATTGAAACTGCACAGGTTTTGGAGAGGAGAACAATATGAACATATTGATGGATTAATCATCTCAAAATTCATCACTTACTCAGTCTTACTTTCGTTGAAATGCTCATTTGAGAAAAAATTAAATAGTTGGAAAAAGAGGTACTAAATCTTATGCATTCAATTGAAAATATTTCTGAAATGCTTGACCATCTGGATTGGAGGATGAAGGAACACTTCGAACACACTGGATGTATTGAAGAAGGTTTGGTGCACATTTTTAAGAAAAATACTTAAGTTGAAGAAGATTCGGCGGACAAATTTCATCAACGACCTTTTTACAATTTGTACGTGCAGTACCAATCCATGGGAAACATTCAAGAAGATGAAATTGAAGAAGATGTTTGAACTTATTTTAGTATGGAATTCATAGTTATAATTGCTTTTATATGTTATGTGTTTGTATTTGATTTACTTTTATTGCTGAACCTTATATGTGTTGTTTGTTAAATGTTTGATATTTAGACTTCAGCATTAGTTTGTTGGCTTGATTTCAACGCTGAATTAGATGTGTTGGCTTGAATACCGTTAGTTTGTAATCATTTGAATTTAATTTTTAAATGGTAGTTTTGTGTTGGTTGTAAAATTATGTGTTAGAAAATTATTTAATTAGTAGTGTATGTGTTTAATTAAGTTAATTAAAGGTTGATGTAGTGTGACACACAACAAATTTTCAAAGAAAAATGAAATCTAAAAATTTTTGGCGTTGGTACCCTAGGCGCCAGTTTCCTGTAAAAAGCCAAATTCACTTAAAACCGCAAAACACCCACGTAAAACTCCATTTTTATTGTTTGGGTTGTCTCTTACCTCTAAACCAAGGCTAAAACTCAACCAAGGGCTTCACATTTGGTGGATTTGAGGAGATTTCAAAGCCTGAAAATCTTGGATTTCATCTTCTCTTGGTAAGAGCTTAACTTTAACTTATAAATTTTTTATTTTCACCATAGATTTACCCTACATTTTGGAAATCGAAAAATTTGAGAGTTTTTTGAAGAAGTTTAAAAAAAACCCATGGTGAAAAGCTTCTTACCAAATATTCCTACTTTTGGAGTTTAATTTATGATATTATGAATTTATTTGGATTTTATTTGAATTGATATAGAAATTCTTATGGCTCCCAGGGTAAAGATAGCAAAAGCCTACAGGAGATTTTGATGTAAAAAGATTTGTTAATTTTAAGGCTCAACATAATTATAATGCTCAAATGGGCTCAAGAAAGTTGTTCAGGAGCGAGCATTTTCAAATATGAGAGGAGATATCGAAAGGTTGATTATTGCTCGGAAATGGGAAAATTTCTACTACTTCACCAAAGTAGCCATTTTTTCTGTGACTCAAGAACTCTATGCCAATCTTCGGGTGATGACAGATGATCATATTTATTGTCAAGGTAAGCAAGTTGAATTTACTCAAAGAAGAATCAATGAACTTTATGGACCGAGAAATGCATTTCATTATGAGTATGCTGCATTTGTGATGACTGATTCATCACTTGATGAAGTAATTGCCTATATGACTGATAGAAGAGGAGAATGGAAAACTAAAAAAAATCACAAAAACATTTTCTCCATTTCCATGTTAAATTTTTAATCGAAGGCATACCATTTCTTCATCTCTGCAAAGTTGCTTCCAACAAATAAAACTAGTGGATATTGGTGCTCTTATTGTTCATAATGCTCAAAGCATAGCTAGAATTGGGATATGTAGTGGTTCTGAATAACTTGCCCTGATTTGCACTTTATGTGAACAATATGTAGTATAATTTAGTAGAAATGGAAAATTTTTGCAACCACTGAAACCCATTGGAAAACACAGTATGCATAAATTTGAATCATTTGCTGGATCTAGGAGTGGAAGTAGTGATAGACCCTATACATCAGCTACAGGACCATCTACCTCTGGCTCGGTTTCACTTGAAAATACTTTAGAGTAGTTAATGATTCAACAATCACATCTTATAGTAATATAGAATATAATTGGTAGTATAGAAGCCAGAAATGCCTACAATGATAAATATAAGTAGAAAAGAGTCCAGTACAACATTGAATATGAAAAAGTGACGATTAGATTTTCGAAGAGTGATCATACATTTGAGTTTCCTACATGCCCCAATTTCATGCCTTATGTGCAAGAAGATGAAGAAGAAGAAGAAGAAGAGGAGGACGAAGAAGAGGAGGAAGATGAAGAAGATGATAATGAAGAGTAAAATTTTATTTCGGTTTTGTTTGTTTTTATGTATTTTTATTAGTATTGCTTTATTGTTTACGGTATGAGTTGAACTTTTTATGTGCTTATTTTGCGGACACATTGAACTGATATATGTAACATTAAATTGTAGATTTTTATTTTTTAGCATTTTTAGTAGCTTTAGTTTACAATTTATGTCTTTAATTTATCATTAGTTAGCAAATCCTTTGATATATTATGTCATTTAATGCTTTAAAGCCTGTAATTTTTTAGTTAGTACCTACAAAATGTCAAGTGCCAAGTTTTATATTCAGAATCCTCTACAGGTTAGTTTTATTTTTATGAATTTACTATTTTCTTTCACCTGCAAATTTTTTGTACTACATGCTTCACTTATTATTTAAAAACTTAAGTTTAGGAGAAAGAAAATTTTCTTTAAAAGAAGTAAAATAAATTTTATTTGTCCTTGATTAATTATGCTTTTTAAAATTAATTTAACATGACCATGGATATTAGAGTTTAACTTTAAATAGCTATATTTTTGTTTGTCAATATTATGTTAAATTTAAGAAAAAATCATTAATATTGAAGGTCAATTCTGGAGTAAGGATATTTAGTATGAAAGAATAAGACTATTTTTTTCTATTTAAAAAAATAAAATTGTTTTTTTTTGAAGTATTAATAATTATAGAGTTTCATGTAAGAACAAAAGTAAGAAACTTTATGAGAAATCTTCAAAGCTAGTAAGAATTTATAAAGTGAAGAAAGGTAAGAAGTTTTGACTTTAAGAAGAGGATTGTAAAGTTCAAAAATATTTGAGGCTATCCATATATAGTAATCCTCACATGAAAAAGAAAAGAACAGAAAGGATTGAAAAAGATCCAAAGAGAAAAAAAGAAGAACAAAAAAGAAAAAATAAAAAAGAAAAGAAAAAATATGTGAGGAGAAGCTTAATAAAAAATTGGCTTCACTTGAGTCAACTTGAGGAAAAAGATTTCATTACATTTTCTAAACTTGTATTTAAGTTTTAACATCCTTACTAATAAAGTTTTCGTGGAATTCTCTTTCTTATGGATATTCTAAGTATCTTCAATATGATAAATTACAATTCTTCTTGAAACGAATGGATATTCAGAACTCTTAAACTTGATTACTAGATGTTCTTATACTTTTAGTATTAAATTAAGTTAATAAAAGTTTTTCATAAGTTATAGTATTATATTTATTAAAACAAATTATAGAAGTTTATAAGTTAATCTCTGTCATAAGTCATATTTTTACTGTAGTAAAAGGGTCACTTGAGGACAAGTAACATTTAAGTTTGGGGAATTTTGATACACCAAAATAATGTATTATTTTATGTATATATTTTTAGCTTATTTTGGTGATATTGTACTTTGAAGAAGGGTATTTTCAATTTTTTGTTGCAGGAATATCAATTTTAGGCAATTCGAGCAAAAGTAGCAAAAAGGAGGAAATTTGGAGCCAAAATGAAGATTTTCATGATCTGGTACTGGAGGCACTAAATTGGTGTATGAAACGCCATTTTCCAGAGAGTTGGTGCCAGAAGCGCTAGAAATTGGCACCAGAGGCACCTTTTATAGAGAAGCTGCACTAGAAGTGCCAGAATTGGTGCCAGAAGCACCAGAATCTAGAGAATAATGCCGATTTCATTAGGCTGGCGCAAGAGGTGCCATAACTGGTGCCAGAAGCTCCAGAGACAAATTAAGATGGAGTAAGGCACTTCGTGACTATTTTTGAGTGATTTTTGAAGGCTCCAAAGAATTCAAATGTCTCATAGAGTGGTTCAATGCATCTAGACACTTTGGAAGGCTCTTTAATAAAGAGATATGTCTCTTAGATGAAGGCACTTGTATCTTGGTGTTAAAATATGTGACTTTTGGGGAAAATTTTGAGGGAATTTTAAATTCCTTTTGAAATAATACTAGCCCTAATTAAAAAAGAGAGGTGTCTAAAGAAGAAAATGGGGGGGGGGGCGTGAGATAGACACACATGAGACAGAAGTGTTGGAGAAGAGAGGATTCTCTTCTACAGTTGTAAGAGGAGAGGGAAGGTGAGAGATTTTTTCTTCATTACACTTCTAAGAGAGAATTGAGTGTGATTGTAAAGTGAAAAACTGCTTAAAGGGAACTTCTAGGAATTTGCTTGGGAAGGTGTGTGAGATAAGTTGTGTTATTTTATTTCTTTATTTTGTAAACTTATTTTTATATATGAAATCTGTGTTTTATCGTATCCTTCTCATGAATTTTGAGTAGTCTTGTTTATCTTTCTCCCTACAATGAGATATGGTTTTGTGAAGAATTGGTTTTGTTTTGTAAGGTTTTAAATGTCAATAAATTATGATGATTAGAAATCTGATTTTCATTTACTTTTTAATTGGGCCAATTAAAAGGTTAAAAATTATTGAGAAACACACGATCCGAAAGGGCTGTGATTTCTATGACAAGGTAAGAGTCACATTCAATTTTATGGTTGAGAATGTAATTCATGGGGTTGCGTGCTAATAAAGAGAGAATTATACTTTTATGAGCACAAAATTGGAGATTTAAGGTGACATATTAAAATCCCTAATTTTGTCCAGTTTCTTGGAAATAAAAGCAAGACTGTTAGCCCTCGGGTGAGGGAGAAGTGAGAGCCTTGCAGTGGTAACCAATATCCTCTTAACCTAACCACGGATTTAGGGACCAAACTCTAAATTAATCAATGTTCTTTATGCACTCTCAGAAAGTAAATAATAGGATTGCTCATATTTGGCACAATACAATTTTATATATGTATTTGATATGATTTTAATTTATTCACATTCCATAAAAATATTGTAAAAGGGAATGATACTTTCTTAAATATGAACTCTTTGTTCCAAAATATAAGATTACTTTTTAAGTTTAGCAAATAGTTTAGTTAACTTAGTTCATTTAACTGAATTTCATTTTACGCACATTAAATTTCCTTTTATATTTTTTTTGCTTACTTAAGTTTTATAGTTTGAATATATGATTTGACGTTATAATCACAAGAATTTTCAACTCCCTGTGGGATCAATACTTAGGACTCCATTAGATCCCTTTATTACTTTAGCGATACATATATTTGCGTTATTATTATCGGTTTGGTAGCTTAGAGATTTTAAAAGATAAAATTACTTATACTGAATTTATTTTTATTGGGATTGAATTGCATATTTAACATTAGTGCTAAGAAACCATGCATCTCTTCGTACTATCGATCACAACTGACCGCTCTACATTTCCTGTCAATATTTACAGATTCATGCTTTCCAGAGTTTTGGTAGATTTAGAAGTTTCACTCAACCTAATGAATATACGGATGTTGGTATACTTGGACATTGATGCTCAAGAGCTTAACATCGAGAAGATGATGGTATGAGAATTTAATCAAAAGGGAGAAAGAGCTCTTAGATCGATCACACTGCTAATGAAAGTTGGATAGCTAGTAATAATCGCAACGTTTCATATCATCGTGTTGACCTCACTTTTGGTTGAAGTCTATTTTCCTCCTTAGTATTCCGGTTTAACCAAATGACCATCCTGTTGACTATTCCTAGAAGACTATTAAAGGAACTCTCGCCATTAGAAACTCTAAAATCTTCTTTAATTAATTTTAAGTTTCACACATTGGTCCCAACCTTTAACATTTAGTAGGTGGGGCCAGTATAGGGGACCTCAAAGGGAGTCCCCATAGAACTGTTTGGCCTTAGAGTGGACCCTGGGTGGTGTGACCTTGGTCAGATTAAGAAACACACACACTTGATACCCCCCACTGACACTCATGACCTCACGCTTCAGTCAAATATGCTTACTTGGTCCCTTAAGTTTTTGGGAAACTCATTTAGATGGTCCTCTAGGCCACTAGCCCTAAGCTAGGTTTTAGCTGAGACCAGCACATGGAGGACCCAATATAGGGAAATCTATTGGTCTGTGGCTCAAGTAGGGTGGTTGTGTGGTTGGCAACCCCATTCCTACTGAAATACCCAATTTAGCCTTTTACCGCCAAAACCTACCCCAATTTACCAAATTACCCTTGGAACCCCAATTTTAACCAAAATTCCCAAAATTACCCAAAATACCTGACTTTGTTCAAAAATAATTTCAAACCATTTGAAACCACACAAATTGCCGAAAACACCCAAAAATTTTCAAAATTACAAAAATACCCCTGGTGACCCTAACTATCCCAAAACCTTCAAAATCATTTCAAATTTCTCGAAAACCAACTTGGACCACTTCATTGAGTCAAATTTAACCAATTTGACCTATTTTGACCAAAAGCCCTAAATTTCCCTTAAAGGTCCAATTACCCCAATTCACCCCCAATGTCCACCAATTTGATCCCAATTTTCCCCAAATTCAATATTAAACTCAAATTCATCATGCCTAAGATTGATTGAAACCAAATCAAAGTTCAATTGGACCCAATTTCAAACCTAAATCCTAAGCCCAATTCAATTGGACCTTAAGCCAAAATTTCACCAAATCAAACCCCCAAACCTATCCAATTGCCCTAATTTTAAATCCTAAACTCTTTAAAATATATCCCCACATCAAATTTAACCCTAAATTTCTTTGGTGAAGTGCCAATCTCACTTAAATTCAAATTGGTCCAAAACTCCCAATTTTGCCCCCAACTCCAAAATTCCACCAAATTGAACTTCATAACCCCAAAATTTCCACTCGATTGGTATCCAAAACCCTTCATGGAAAGTCCTTAGACCAATTTGAACCATCAATTGGGTCTAACTAAAGCTCTATCCAAATCAAAATCTAAGGTTAATCCAAATGTACCAAAATCGTCCATGAGCCGAAATCCAACAAATTGAGGTTCCAAATCAACTCAAAACTACTGAATTACTTTTCTAAACTACTTGTGACAATAATCTACACCATTTTAACAAATTAATTGAGCTCAATGCATGACTAGCCCGACCTAAACCCAAATTCAAGCCAAAGGGCCCAAAATTGAACCCACACTCTAAAGTTGACCAAACCAAATCAAATTGATTAAGCCAAAGCCACCACAACCACCCGTTGAATCCTAGTGACCAGGTTAGGCCCACCAAGCCCACCCTATATGACCCATGGACCAATGGTCCCTTGATTTAGGGGATCTCTTCGGGTATTTGTCTTAAACCAAGATACACTTGCCATCATCCTTATCCATTAATGGTTAATCATTATTAGCAACCCTTTGGCTCCCCTGACTCCTATGGTCACCATCCCTGGCTCTGTCAGCCAGTCTAGTCATCAAAAAGCCCAAAAACTAAGAGCCACCTTATTTTAAATCAAGCTTATTTTACCCATCCAAGCTGACTCATCCCAATTGATTACTTGCCTCTTTCTCTCCTCCATCTAAGCATCAAAACTCACCCACTGGCTTGACCAATTCAGCCCTAACTCCCCCTCTATTTAATATCCCTCTTCTAAGACCAAGTAATTAATATCCCTCTCCTAAGACCAAGTAAAAGAGATAACTTTTTATCTTATTGAGACTCTTCCTAACAGCTTCTATAAGCTCTTCAAGAACATCTAAGCTCAAACCCAGCATTTTCCCCCCCTGAATCAGTTTACTTGAGCTCAATTTTGAGTTCAAAATCCAGGGGTTTTTTGTGACTTAATCTAAACCTTTCGAAACTCGAAATTAAATATTCCTTAAGCTTCCCCAAGCTAAATAAAGAAGTTTTCCATCAAAACCCTCTGGTCCCAAGCACTCTAACTCACCTCTCGACCAAGGTCGTTTCACCTTTTCAATGAACTCCTACTTGGACCTCATACCAGAGCAAGGTGACACATGCAGGAAGTTTGTTGGACTCTACTAAAACTTACACAAGCATCTGATTTAGGCCTCCCCTCTTACATAAAGGTATAGCTCACTGACCTTAATTTTTAACTCAGTTTGACCAATTTTGAAGAGAACTTGTAGTTCATAGCATTGTAATTATATAGATGTGTTCATCATGAGTAGATGAAGGTATAAGAATAAATCTCATATGATTTGGTTTAATGTCAAGAGAGATCTTAGGGTTTGAAGTTGAATGGTTCACGGGTTTTGACTATCGGAGACAATGACCCACAACCGTCTGATTGCGCGTGTATCAAATAGACACTCTATATCTAGCCGGACAAGGAGATGGTATGCAAACAGCGGGATGTGTGATGATGAGGTGGTTGGTAGCGAAAAATTATGGAACAATGCGTAGAATGTTCGGGGAGGACAACGATTGCTTGGTGCTGACTGGGATAAATAGAAAAATAGGGATTTTCTGATTTATTTAATTCACATACCTTAGAAAATTCATAACTTTGCATAGAAAAATCATAAAAATAAAATAAAAATACCCTCTTGCTTAGAGAACAGAGGAAAATAATGTGGACTAAAAATAAAATGTATTTGATGAGTCTCTGATTTTTAAATAATTAAATAGCCTCTAAGGTGTTTTAATTTTAATTGATTAAATATTATTCATAAAAGCTTGAAACTTTGGGGCTTCATTCCTCATTACAGAGAGGATGTTCTCTGATTTTTCCAAGGTTAGAGAGCATCTTTATGCATGTAGTCCTAATTTCTAAGATTGTATAGTTATTTTGCCTTAAATTAATTATACAAATTAAAATATCACTTGGAAAATTATGGGATGAATTTTAGTAGGTTCCTTATGGTTAGAGAATGTTTAGAGTAAAGTATGCAAGCCCCGTACCTATAGGGTTTTAGGCATTAAAAATCTACAACATATTACTGAGGGTAATTTGTGTAAGTTTTGGTTTAAATTTAGAGTTCAACCATCTCTATGGGCTAACTTTCTGCTTCATAAATATTAATCTCATCAACACCCTTCCTTGGTCAATTGGAAAGTGAGAGATTCTAAAATCTAGAAATCTATTATAAAGGCCAGGACTTTGGCCAATCAATTCATTTATTGGGATATTGGTGAGGAGAAGATCTCCTTTTGGCATGAGCATTGGGGTTTATCTAATTCTTATGATGTTTTTTTCTCCCATGAATAATTACATTCTAGTTTCTGATTGCTGGATTGATGGTCACTTGGACATATTTAAAGTAAGGGAGTTGTTGGGGGAGAATGTTGTTTCTATTATTAAACTCCTTATAAAACGTGATAAACCTGATAAGCCTCTATGAAAATTCTTCACAGCCGCTTCTATATAAAAAATGCTCAATACTAATATGCATACTTTTGATAATTGGAAATGGGGTCATGTGATCTGGCATGCTTATATCTCTCCCTCCATATCCTGTTTCCTTTGGAGATTCTATCACTCTCTGCTACCTTTAGATGATATCTTTAAGTTAAAAGGAGTGAGGTTGGCTTCCAAGTGTTACATATGCAAATGTGGTGAAGAAACTTATACACATCTCTTTTTTGATTGTTCATTCTCTCAAGCTATCAGGAGAATAATTGGGAGACTATTTCATATAAATTGGATGCATATATTCATTATGGAAGATTTTTTGGCTGCTTGGAAATCTTCACATAATCATCATAAAAAGCTTTTTTACTTTCCTTAGTTGTTTTATGGTTCATATGGTATGCTATGAACTACTATAGGCATGCAAACTCTCCACCCAATCCTTCTCTCACTGTGTCTCATATACTAGCAGCCTATTTAAAAGCTTCCCGTATTTTATATACTACACTAGCTGTTTCTATTATGAAAAACGGTAGAAGGCCTTTATTAATTAAATGGCAACCCGCTACCTACGGTTAGATTAAGGTCAATATTGATGGGAGTTGGACTGCAAATGCATATGGTTTGGGAGGTGTTTTTAGAAATTCTATAAGTAAGCTACTTTGCTTCTTTGCTTCACCATTTTATGTTTAAAGCCCTATTGAAGCTAGATGTTGGGCTATTCTATATGTTGTATAAATTATGGTGATCTTTACACTTCTTAAGCTAAACATTGAAATAGATTCTATGATTTTATATAATATGTTGACAAAGGTCACTGACCACATGTGGAACTTTTTTTTTCACTTCAATCATATTTGGCATCTTATATCTTCTAGTCAACTCCAGGCTCATACTACTTTTATTTATAGAGAGGGCAATGCCCTGGTTGTTTGGTTGGATAAGAAAGGCATTGTTGGGGTCTTTATTATTTTTGTAACGCCCAATCCCTTTATAAAAACTTTGATTGGGGATAATCTAGATACCCCATTTATCAAAGTTTGATGCTTTGATGTTTCTTTTGTTGTCTGATATCATTTTTGCAAGCTCCCTTTACTGTTTTATTATGATTATCTACTAGGATACACCCTTCGATATGAGCTGCGCCTGCTGCCTACTATTGTCGTTTGGAGGATCTCTTTCTACTATTTTATACTACATGGATTTTCTTTCTTGTCATGGTGTTGTCTTTTTCTTACTGCGACTGTGAGTATTTAGAGATTACAAGCTTCTCAGTTTACTAGAGAAAATGCCTGAAGCAGCTTTTGGCTTTAGATTTTTTGAACAATTTCCTTTGGTTTTAGTTTATACATTTTGGGTATATGACCTTTTGTTCATTGTTTCTTTTTTGGTATATTATTTTTGGTTATTTTTAGTGGCTTTTTAAGTGGTTGAAGAGCCCCTTATGAGTGAGTATTGTATTTTTTGGATTTTTAAGTTAGGGGGATCCTCACCCCCAACAAATCTTGCACTTATCTTTTTCATTAAGATGTAAGGAGTAATGCTCTTTTCCTTAATATATATATATATATATATATATATATATATATATATATATATATATATATATATATATATATATATATATATATATA
>NEWO01001110.1:42608-68668 GCA_003013225.1 Phalaenopsis aphrodite | reverse complement strand
TAGAGGTGATATATTAAGGACTTTTCTAGGATTTTTAAGCCTATGCCATTTACTGGAGAAAGATGCAATTTTCAATTTTGATGAGGAATGACCAAAAACTTTTAAATTATTAAAGGAAAAATTAATCACTACACCAATTATAGTTTCACCAAATTGGGAAAAAATTTTGAACTTATGTGTCATGCAAGTGATTATGCTATTGGAGCTATTTTAGGACAAATATATGATAAAATTTTCAAAGTTATTTAATATGCTAGTAAAACTCTTAATGAAAGTCAAATTAATTATTCAATAACTAAAAAAGAGTTATTAGCAATACTATATGCCTTTGATAAATTTAGATTGTTATTGATTGGAACTCATTGTATAGTGCATATAGATCATTCTGCTATTAAGTACTTAATGAAAAAGAAGGATACTAAACCGAGAGTTATAAGATGAATTCTTATTTTACCAAGAATTTGATTTTGAAATAGTAGATTGGATGGGAACTCAAAATCAAATTACTGATCATTTGTCCAGGTTTGAATCAGAAAAACAACTTCATTTTGAAAAGGAAATTAATGAATATTTTCTAGATGAAAATTTGTTCACTGTAAATGAGTGATGTGTTTTGTGGTATGCCGACATTATGAACTATATTGTTACTGATCTTAAACCCTATGGAATGACATACCAAAAAATGAGGAAATTTATTTCTGAAGCTAAGAATTATTTTTGGGATGACCCATATTTATATAAACAAGGAAAGAATCTGATCATTAAAGATGTGTACCATTAGAAGAAACTTATGAGATTATCCAAAAATATCATAATTATGATTTTGGGGGGACATTTTGGTGTTGATAAAACAACATACAAAATTCTACAATCTGGATTTTATTGGCCTACAATTTTTAGAGATGTTAATGCTTACATCAAAACTTGTGATAAATGTCAAAGAGTAGGCAATATTTCTAGAAGAAATGAGATGCCCCTCAATTATATGCTAGAATTTGAAATATTTGATGTTCGGGGATTAGATTTCATGGGACCATTTATACCATATTTTAGAAATTTATATATTTTGCTAGCAGTGGACTATGTATCCAAATGGATAGAAGCTATTGGTTTACCTCGATGTGATGCTCAAAGTGTTACAAAATTTTTGAAAACAAACATATTTTGTAGATTTGGGAAGCCGAGAGTTATCATTACTACCTTGAGAAGTCATTTCAGGAATGCCATTATGGAGAAGTTATTAATGAAATATCATATAAATCATAGGATTGCCACTGCTTATCATCCTCAGACAAGTGGTTTGACTGAATTATCCAATCAGGAAATTAAAAGAATTATGGAAAAATCTGTGAATCCGACAAAAATAAATTGGTCAGTCAAACTTGACTATGCTTTGTGTGCTCATAAGACTACACATAGAACTTCTATAAGAATGTCCCCATATAAGATAATATTTGGGAAAGATTGTGACTCACCAGTTGAACTTGAGCATAAAGCATATTGGGCTATTAAAGAGTTCAATTATAATTTAAAAGATGCTTGTGAGAAAATATTGTTACAATCAAATGAGCTTAAAGAGATAAAGAATGAAGCTTATGAGAGTGCTAAGATTTATAAAGAAAAGATGAAAATGTGGAATAATCGAAAGATTCTTACTAAAAATTTTCAGCCATGGCAACAAGTTTTGCTATATAATGCAAGGTTAAAATTATTTTCAGGCAAACTTAAGTCCAGGTGGATGGGCCCATTTGTTGTGATAAAAGTTTATCCTTCTAGAGTTTTGAATGTTAAAGATCCTAATTCTGAGAAAATTTTTAAAGTGAATGGACATTGACTGAAACCTTATTATACAGGGGATCAACAAAAATATAATGATAAAATGATGTTGGGTCAACCAGAATGAGCACTGGTTATGTTGGGCTGACGACGTAAAATCAAGCTCTTTGTGAGAGGCAACCCATAATTATCAGTGTGTTTTTGCTTTGATTGTTGTTTTAAGTATGATTAAGAAATTTGGGGTAGTCTTTTTTAGTTAATTATGTGCTAGTAATGATTTTTAGACTTTATTTAGTGACCTAGACATGGTAGAACGAGAATTTGGACGTTAAGTTGACTAGTGCAAAAATGTGCACTAGCGCTTAAGCGCCAGATTCGACGCTTAAGCGCGGTGATTTTATCACATGTGCAAATTTCAATTTTTAGAAGGTGTAACTGCAATTTAGTTGCAAAAATGTGTTTTGGCAGTTTCTAGTCGTGCCTAGAAGTTATGAGGGGGAATTAGACCTATAATAGAAAGGGTTTGTGAAGGATTTTCACCCCAGATTATTTTTAGCCCTAAAAGTCTAAGAAAGGGAGATATTTAGAGAAACTTTCTTCATGGGAGATGGATTTGAAGAAGGAATAAGCCATGAGAAAGAAGTTCATTAATCAAAGTGCACAGGAGATGTATATCTGTTTCTTAGCTGTTAATATTGAAGGAATATCTGAAAAGATCAACCAGTAAAGAATACTATATCTGTATTAGAGACTAAGGTGCTTGAATTGAATGTTAATCTAGAACATATTGGGTGACAACTTAAGATGCAATTCAGTCATACCAGTTATGTAGAGGAAGTGGATAAGGTGATGTTCCTTAAGAAAAGGTGGATCGAAGATGATAGCATTAGAGCTCATCACCATCGTCTGTTATATCAATTCTATACTCCTGGAGAGACTACTGAGAGACAAGAATTCATTCCTTCTAATGAAGAGTGGCATTAAGTTAAGTGTTAATAATTGTGTGTTTGGAGTCATGTTTCTAAGTGTGTTAGTGTTTATGTCTTGTGTTTAGTGTTTATGTCACTCATGTGTTTAACTGTAAATGTGTGTTAGGTGTTTTGTACTTAGGAAAATTTTCTCATCTAGGACTATTTGGAGAGAGAACTAAGTTTTAAATGTGTTTGTACTTGTTTGTGAATTAATATAAGTTTATTTTTGTGAAAATTTGTGTTATTTTTAGCCTTAAATTGAATTAGTTTTTATGGAGAATTTTGACAGAGAAGGGAGTTATAAGAAGTAAAAATAGTCATTTAAGTGCTATGAGACCATTTATGGGTCATTTACTTAGGCTAATTGTACAATTTACTTATGATAAAAAATTTCAAAAACTGTGCACTAGTGCCTAAGCGCCACATCTCACGCTTAAGCGCGAGCCAACTTGAGAGGCAGGTGCCTACGCGCCACTTACCCGCGCTTAAGGGCCGTTTCATGAAAACTGGTTCGCAAAAGGTTAAAAGTGAATTTTTGGTCCGAAAATGCCATTTTTAATGCCTCCTATCATCTTCCCCAACTCGAGTTCATGATTTTGAGGGCTAGAGCAAGTGAAATTTGGAAATTTCTTGGTGGAATCAAGTGAGGTTTAGTAGATCCAAGTTTCTTGAGGTAAGAGTTTTACTTCTTTGCAAAAATTTTGG
Source organism: Phalaenopsis aphrodite (assembly GCA_003013225.1). Lineage (NCBI taxonomy): Eukaryota > Viridiplantae > Streptophyta > Magnoliopsida > Asparagales > Orchidaceae > Phalaenopsis > Phalaenopsis aphrodite. The sequence goes on along the minus strand of NEWO01001110.1, from coordinate 65,216 downwards.
ATTTTCACCATATATTTTAAACACATTTGGAAGATTTCAAAAATTTACTATTCATTGTGAAAAGTGAAGAAAAATGTATGAAAATTGCTTGGAAAGTTTAGTTAGTGCATTTGAAAGTTTAGTTTAGTGATTTAAACTTGATTTTTAAAGTTATTTTTGGAATTTATCAAATTTGTAGAATGACACCAAGAATGAAAAGGAGTAGAGGAAAGAGCCCATTTGATTCGAGCAAATTTGTTAGTTCAAAAGCTCAAGATTGATATAGTGACGCTCTACAGTCACAAAAATTGATTCAGGAGCAATGTTTTAAGAATCCGAGTGGAGAATTGGAAGATCTGATAGTTTGCGTACAGTGGGAACAGTTTTGTTTTTTCTCTGCTGTCACTATAATTCTTGTTTTAAGGGAGTTTTATGCAAATCTCCCAGAGGCTCAGGACGATAGAGTTATGGTTTGAGGGAAGTTGGTACCTTTTACTCTAGAGGTAATCAACTTGTTTTACCATTTACCATGGAAGACTTTGAGTTTTTATGCAAATTATAGTCCTACGGAAGCGGAATCAGATGAGATCATATCTTATTTGACTATTGGAAGAGGACTTTGGAGATTACAAATGAGATGAGAGTAAATTTTCTAACATCAAAGTTGTGTACACCCATAAAGTCTTGACACTATTTTATACATAATTTTCTACTTCCTACAAATCATCTCAGTGAAGTGACCAGAGTGAGAGTGATGTTGAATTATTATATCATAAGGGCTTTGATCTATCACACTATCATCAGTTAAACTGCTGCTGCTACTACTGCAGGTATGGGATTTGCTTCCTTGATATTTTCTTTATGTGAGCATGTTGGATTAAAGTATGATAGTTGGGAGGAGGTTTTGTTGCCTCAGAAGCCCACTACGAAAGTGAATGTGAAGAATTATTCGGAGCATTAAATTTTTTGCGGGAGAGGAGGATTTTCCAGGAGCTATGGATTAGAGACGTCTGCTGCATCTACCACTACTGCATCTTCATCAAGACCATCTTCTTCACGTGCTTCTACATCTTGAGGTGAATCAACTGAGACTCAAGAGAAGTTATTATAGAAGATGATGACTCATATCCACTTTACTGCTCATGAAGTTCAAAATCTAGAACATTTTGCTAAGCATACAAATAGGTATAATAGGAGAAAGAGTGACTTTGAGGAATAATTATACCCAGCTTTGGAGGGCCTAATTAGAGGTGATCCAGGAGTAGTATTTCCTCAATATCCTCATTATCTTAACTATGAACCTAAACAAAAATGTGTAAAGTGGGGATTATGAGAGTGGAGAGGAGAAGAGATGAGAGATGATGTGTTGGACTTGATTTGGTTTGATGTATTGTTATGTTTGTGTTATGGAATTTGTGATGTAGTACTACTACAGATGCAGTTATGTGATGTTGTGGTCTATGTTTTATGTTGTGTTTTGAATTTTTTATGTTCTATTGTTGTTCTGATTGTTATGTTAGATAGTATTTTGTTTTAAGAATTTTAGGGTAGTACCTGTTTATGTTTTTAGTAATGTGGTTTGGTTAGTTTAGAACTTAACTTAATTCCATATCTTTTTTTAAATTGAAAATCTTGCTAGCTTAGATCTTAGATTTAAAATTCAGGAACTGCTACCCTGTATTTTTCTTTTATCATGTTAGTGTGTTGTTTGCTTTTATACCCATTATTTAGAAGTCTATTGAATATCTACATGTTAAACTAAAATAGAATGTTAGAAAATTTGATCAAATCTAATGTTACACCTCTCTTTAGTTTTATAATTGTATAATTAGGATGTAAAAACTCTTGTTAGCATGTTATTTCAATTTTCATTCCTGCCTATATAATTATCTGATGCTAAACTGTTTAATCTGCTAAAAAAATTAAGTTTGGGGGAGAGATGAAAAACATTTTCAAAACTTCAATTTTATTTGTTATCAAATGAACTACAAATGAATTTAAATTTTAATAGAAAAATTGATTATGTATATGAAGTTATATTAGGGAAGTAAAATTTGATTTTAGAAATGTGTAAGAAAATTTAGTTAAAATTTTAAGTAATGAAGAAAAACTTTAAGTTAAAAACTTTTAGTATAGAAAATGATTAATATAAGTGACTATCTTTAGTAAGAAAATTTGTATTTTTAGAAAATTTAGATAATTTAGACTTTTATTTTTAATAATTAAATTTATTTTATTAAAATGATTTCAAAACTATTATTATAATTATAAGTAAAAGTTTTATATCAAGACTTTACTTTAGAAAAGGAGAAGTGGAATTCAAAATCTTTAAAGGTCTATCCAGATATAGTAATCCTTACCCGAAGAAGAAAAAAAGAAAAGAAAAAAAATAAAAAAAAAAGAAAAAGAAAAGGAAAAAGAAAAGTAAAAGAAAAGAAAATAAAAATATAAGAAAAAGAAAAGAAATGTAAGGAAGGAGAAGCTTAAGGATTAGTGCCTAATAAAAAATTAGTTCTACATTTGATCTTTTTAAAGTATAAGACTTAATAAAATCTTAAGCTTATAAATATAAAATTATCAGTAAAATTTTTTTAATGAAAATTTTTAAATATAGAAAATAAAAGAAATAAAATCAAAATTTCGAGAACTTACAATATTTCTGAATTAGATAAGAATTCATATTTTCATAGTTATTAACATTAAAAAATTTCAAACTTTAGTTGGTCTCATTTACTAATTATTTTTTCTAAATTTGATTACTATATTTCTAAATCTAAATTTTAGTAACTCTTAAAGAAACTCATATATATATCATACATATTTGGTTTTTAAAGATTGAAGTGTCACTTGAGGACATGTAGCATTTTAAGTTTGAGGGATTTTGATACACCTAAAATATATAGTATTTTTAGACATATTTTTATACCTATTTTTTGAGATATTGCGCTTTAATGGAAGGTATTTTTGTGTTTTTCTTGCAGATACAAGTAAAAATGAAAAAGATGCTGATAAGAGTGAAAAAGGATCAAATTTTGAGCAAAAAGGTGAAAAATTATTCAAAAGAGTTTTGGCGCCAGTTAAACAGAGAAGGTCGCACTTAAGCACAGAGACCCCGCGTTTAAGCTCCAGTGGAAGTTACAAGACTAGTAAAATTGGTTTTCACGAATTTTGAAGAGGTTTTTGAGGCACCCATTGGCTTAATAGGTAGTTGTAACCACCATGGACGAAAATTATCAGGAAAGGATTCGTTTCTTGGGAACATACATCGAATCAAGACATATTTTGAAGAGATCCCAATACACCTCTTGGAAAACAATAAATTAAAGAAGAGAGGACTTAGAAAAGAGTTTTGAAAATATTGGCAAGTTTTTCTCTAAGGAGTTATTTTGGAGAGATTTTCAAGAACCACTTTTTATTTACTATATCCTTTTTGTTATTTTGTTTCGATTGATTGTAAAAGAAATGAGATTCAAAGGAACTTCAAGATATTTGTAGAGGACTTGAGATAAGTTTTTATCTTTTTGTTTTAGACTACTTTTGGTTTTAATCGAGACTTGTTGTTTGTTTGACAATGATTTGTTTTTTTAAACTAAAGTGTGGTTTTGTTTTCATCACGGATTCTGAGTAGTTTTCTTTATCTTTCTTCTTAAAATGATAAGTAATAAGTTTTAGGTGGAAGTTGTGGAGAGTATTGATATTTAATGTTGTAATAAGTTGTGATGATTTAAATCCAAGCACTTCATTTACTTCTTGATTTGGCCAATATAGATGTTAAAATTTGTCTTGAGAACATGTAATAACTGGACTGGTATTGTCTCAGTCAACAATTGGAAAGACTCACATGAGGTTGTATGAATGAGAATGTAGTTCATATGATTGAGTGCAAATAAATAAGGAAATATTCATTGATGGGTGTAGAGTAAGAGGACTTTAAAATGACAGGTTAATGCCCCTAACTTAGTTTATTGTTTTAGGTTCTAATATGAGAATGTTAGCCCCCATGTGGAGGGAATCGAGGGAACTCTAGAGTGAGAGCTAGTATCTTCCGAGCCTAGCCGGTCTTCAGAACTATTCAAATTTTAAATTAGCTAATGTTTTTTATAACATCTCTAGTAAGGGTAAAGAATATTATTACTCCTATTTGGCACAACACAATTTGTATACTTTCACAACAGAATTCCTATACTTATTACTGATTCATCATAGAAAGAAAGATATTTTCATATTAAGTACTTTTCTTCTACAAAAACTTAAGTTATCTTTTTAAGTTGTTACTGTTCCGTTAAAATATCAAAAAGAAAAACCAAAGATATTTAAACTTTAAATTCTTGCAAAAATCATTTTTAGTTTAAGTAATTATCTTTTTAAAATTAGAAAAACTTTTTAAAAAGTGCATTGCATAATATTCCCTTGTGGGTTTCATATTCAGGTCTTAATCAAAAAGTCCTATACTACTTGATAACGATATGTATACTTGTGTAGTATCCCAATAGAAAAATATATAAATTAAAAAGTTAAATTCTTATTTTTCTTCAGGATCAAGTTTTTGGTTTTGTGGCAAAATAAGGAAATATAAGTGAAAAATACCATCAGAACTATTGTTAATACTGGGCATAGTATTAAGTCAGGATCATCCGCCTAGTGCAACATAAATCCTCAACTCATCTTTAGGCTTTTGTATAGCTCTGTTCTACAATATAAGCCCTAACTCATCTTAGGATTCCAAGGATGTCATTCGTCATGACCTAAATCCTCACATCTTCTAGGCTATCTACATGATCGTTTCACACGAATGTAAGCCCTAAATTACAAAATTGACAGGATGAAACACTCAAATAATTTCTCCTCAAAACTGAAACCAAATAATAGGATAGACAAGGAAGTCATCGAGTTTCTTCAGCGAATCTATGACATCGCCTAGTTCTTCCTTCTTTGGATTCTACAATAAAATGTTTCAAATTTGAGTCATTATCATTTTACACCTCTTTGCTGATTATGTTGAAAGTCTAATCCTTTTGACCTCTTTGAAGATAACATTTCTTGATTTTTATTGAGAGTTTTTTCTAGGTGACTTTGGTTATCTAAGAATTAATTAACTATAGGGGCTTTCCCTTATAGAAAGCTTGTCCGAACCTAGCTTAATACAAACCCTATTTATTCTTTATTTTAAATAAGGGAATTTGTAGGCAAATAAAATAGTTTTTCAGACCAAACAGATGTCATATATTTTTTAGTTTATTTGATCGAGCATCAAACAAATGTCATATATTTCTTAGTTTAGTTAATCGAGCCTCATCCTCAAGTCTTGTGTCTATCTTTCGAAATAGATACAGGGTTTGAGGAATAATGCTCTTTCATTTAAACTATGAAAAGTATGGGGTTAGTTTGATTTCATATTTCTCTAAAACTTATATGAATATGTAAATTAAAATGTCCTTCCGAAGCGGGTGACGGGATTCCGATTATGGCGGCCGACAGCTTCCAATGGGCAACTCCTCCAAGCAAAAAAAAAAGTGTCGACACATAGATTTATCATAGATGTGCAGTTGAAGGTTCATTAATTTCTAAATTATTTGATGAAGCTTATTTTTTGATTTAAGAAATGACTAAATATAATTTTTAATGGCCTTCTAAAAGGGAAATCCTAAGAAAATAGTGAACATTCATGATAATGATGCTATTTTGTTTCACAAGTTAGTGCATTATCTTGGAAATAGACAAAATTGAAATATTTTTTTATCAAAAACTTCAATTAATTTAAGAAAATTCATTATCACAAATGCTTAATTCTTAAAATTCATTATAAAATATAAATGTTATTAATAGATCCAATAACCCATATTCCAATTATTATAACCTAGATTGGAAAACCATCCAAAGTTTAACAAGAACAACAATTCTATTGGTGGAAGTCAAAAATAGGGGAACAATCAAGTAAACCCAATGGGAAACTGGAACAATTATGGTAATTATAACTTTATACATGCTAATCCTCATTGATTTACAGTAATAAAAAGTTAAGAAGAAGAAGTTGTCTTTAGAAAAAGTGGTGTTACAAATAAGTAATCAAGTACAGAGTTAGAGTGCTACTATAAAAAAACATAGAGAATCAACTTGGACAAATTGCTAATGTGCGTAGCAATAGGCCTCAGGAACCACTTCCTAGTAATTTTGAGATCAATCCTAAAAAAAAAAAATTAAAAGCAAGTTAAAGCTGTCCAACTAAGAAGTGGGAAGGAATTGAGTGTTGGAGTTCAACAAAAAATAAAAGTTGAGGGAAAAGATAAAGAAACAAAAAATTTTGATGGAAGTATTCCTAAAGAAGTGGAAATACATGTTTCTCCAACTAAGAAGATTGAATAAAGACCACCACCTCCTTTTCCTCAAATACTTAGACGGCAGAAACTTGATCAACAAAGACTTTTTGAGATATTTAAAAAGCTTACAATTAATATTCATTTTATAGAAGGTCTGGAACAAATGTCAAGTTATAAAAAGTTTATGGAAGAAATTTTACTTAAAAAAAGAAAGTTTGAAGATCGAAATTTTATGTGAAGACTGTAGTGCAATATTTCAAAAAAGCTTCCCTAAAAACCCAAAGATCTTGACAGTTTCACCTTACCTTGTTCAATTGGAGAAAAAATTTATGGAAAAGCCTTATGTGATTTGGGAGTAAGCAATAATCTTATGTCATTATCTATATTTAGAAGACTAGGTTTAGGAGATATTTCTCCCACTACTGTAACCCTATAAAAAGCTGATTGATCTATCACTTATCCTAAAGGGGTTATAAGAGATGTGTTAATTAAAGTGTATAAATTTATCTTCCCTGTTTATTTCATTGTGTTGGATATGAAAGAAGATAAAGAGATTCCTGTTATTTTATGGAGACCATTCCTAGCTACTAGACGTGCAATAGTAGATGTGCAGAAAAGAGATTTAACCATGAGAGTTAATGATAAGGAAGTAAATTTTAATATGCTTAAAGTAATGAAGTATCCTGAAAAAGGAAAAGATGGTAAATGTTATAGAATGGATATAATTGACTATATGAATGTTAATCATTTTCAATTAAGATGAGAAGTCATATCAGATAAAAAAGATGAAGTACCTTTGGTACAAAAAGAATTAGAAATTGGAAAAAATTTTGAAAGTGAATTAAAAGAGAAAAACACTAAGGAGTTAAATTTTTTTAGGAAGAATTTGAAATTTTGGATATTACTGAAAATAGTAAACCTCTGATACCTTTTATTGAAAAAGCTCCTAAAGTTGAGATGAAGGTTCTGCCTACTCATTTAAAGTATGATTTTTTTGGGGAACCATCTACATTACCTATTATTTTATCCTTAGATTACTGATGAAGAAGAAGGAATTATATTAGAGACAATGAAAAATCATAAGAAAGCCTTTGGATGAGCATTACTTGATATCAAAGGAATCATTCCTTCAACCTGTCTGCATAGAATTTTAACGGAAGGAATTATATGCCTATAATTGATCCGCAAAAGAATCAATCCTATAATGAAAGAGGTTATTATGAAAGAAATTTTAAAGTGGTTGGATGTTGGATTTATTTATCTAATTTAAGATAGTTCATTGGTTATTCCTATTCATTGTGTTCCTGAAAAAGTAGGAGTGACTATTCTTAGAAATGAAACAAAAGAATTAATTCCTATAGGAGAAGTCAATGGATGGTAAATTTGTATTGCTTATAGAAAATTAAATGACGCTACTAGGAAAGATCATTTTCATCTACCTTTTATAGATCAAATCTTAGATAGACTAGCTGGGCACCATTATTTTTTCTTCATGGATGGATACTCTAGATACAACCAAATACATATTGCTCCTGAGGATCAAGAGAAAACAACATTTACTAGCTCTTATGGACCATTTGCATTCAAGAGAATGTCTTTTAGATTATGTAATGTGCCTACAACTTTTCAAAGACGTGTGATGTCAATTTTCTATGATTTAATTGAGAAAGGAATTGAAGGTTTAGTTGATTATTTCTCAGTTTTTGGAACTAATTTCAATTCATGTTTAGATCATTTAATAAAGGTTCTAACATACTGTGAAGAAACAAACTTTGTTCTTAATTGGGTAAAATGTCAATTTATGGTTGCAAGAGGAATTGTTTTGGGACATAAGACTTTTCAGAAAGGCATGGAAGTAGATCCAGAAAAAAATTAACTCATTCTTGAATTACCACTCCCTACTAATGGTAGAGGAATAATAGGATTTCTAGGACATGCTAGTTTTTATAAATGTTATATGAAAAACTTTCCTAAAATTTCAATGACATTATGTCAACTGTTTGAAAAAGATGTTAATTTTTATTTTAATGAGGAATGCCTTAATACTTTTAATTTATTGAAAGAAAAATTAATCATTGCTCCTATTATTGTTTCATGTGATTGGACAAAACCTTTTGAATTAATGTGCGATGCTATTAATTATTCTATTGGGGTTGTGTTAGAGCAGAAATATGATAAAATTTTAAAGTAATATATTATGCCAGTAAAATCCTTAATGAAGATCAAATTAATATACTAGTATTAAAAAATAATTATCAGCTATAGTATATGTTTTTGATAAATTCAAACCTTATCTCCTTGGAAACAAATGTATTGTGCAAACTGATCATTTTGTTATAAAGTATTTAATGATGAAGAAGGAAGAAAAACCACAATTAACTAGATGGTTCTAATGTAAGAGTTTGATTATTAACTTGTGGATAAGAAGGGTACTGATAATCAAATAGATGATCATTTTTCAAGGCTTGAAAAGGAAAATGATAATTTTAATGATAAAATTAATGAAAGCTTTCCTGATGAACAATTATATGGAATTAATGTATGGCAAGTTTTGTGGTATGTTGATATAGTAAACTATTTAGTTAGTAACATTTTACCCTACTGACTTAATAGCAATCAAACTGAAATATTCATTTATGATTCTAAATATTATTTTTTGGATGACCCTTTTTTATATAAAAATTGTAAGGTCATAATTATTTGAAGATGTGTACCAGTTGAAGAAACCCAAGAATTTATACAAAAGCGGCATAAATCTGACTTTGGGGGACATTTTAGTGTTGATAAAACTGCATTTAAGTTTTATAATATGGATTTTCTTTATTGGCCCACACTATTTTCATATGTTAATTATTATATAAAAACATGTGATAGATGTCAAAGAGTAGCCAATATTTTGAGAAGAAATGAAATACCTCTAAATTTTGGGATTTATATTTTATTTGACCATTTATACCATCTTCTAGAAAAATTTATATTTTAATAGTTGTGGATTATTTTTCAAAATGGATTGAAGTGATTGCTTTACCTCGATGTGATGCTAAGAATGTTGCAAAATTTTTAAGGAAAAATATTTTTACACGATTTAAAATGCTAAGAATAATTATTACAGATGGGAGATGTCATTTTAAGAATAAAATAATTGAAAAAGTAACTCAAAAATATGGAATTAAACATTGAATTACCACAGCTTATCATCCTCAAACAAATGGTTTGATAGAAGTATTCAATAAAGAAATTAAATGAATATTGGAAAAAACTGTAAATCATAATAGAAGAGATTGGCCTGCTAGACTTGATTTTACATTATGGGCTTATAGGACTCCTTACAAAACTTCTATAACAATGTTACCATATAGGCTCATGTTCGGAAAAGCTTGTCGTTTTCCTGTTGAATTAGAGCATAAAGATTATTGGACAATAAAAGAGTTTAATTATAATTTGAAAGAGGCTAGAGAAAAGCGATTATTACAATTAAGTGAGCTTGACGAGATGAGAAATGAATCTTTTGAGAATGAAATAATTTATAAAGAGAAAATAAAATGAGGCATGATCAAGGAATTTTGAAAAAGCATTTTGAGCCTCTATAAGAAGTTGTATTATATATTTCAAGAATGAAATTATTTCAAAGAAAACTTAAGTTCAGGTGTTCAGGACTATTTATTGTGGCAAGAGTTTATCCAAATGGAGCTAATGACATTGATGATCATATGACTTGAAGGATCAAGGAATGCTACTTACTGATGATGGCTCGATTAAATAAACTAAGCAATTTATGACATCTAATTAAGTCTACGAAAAACTTTTTTTTTAAGTTGACTAACAAGCTCTCCTACTTAATACGAAAAATTAAATAGAATTTATATTAAGCTGGGTTCTTGAAAGTTTTTTATAAGGGAAAGCCCCTCTAGTTAATTACATCTTAGATAATAAAAGTCACCTAAAAAGACTCTAGATAAAAATCATAGGATATTGTCTTCAAGAATTTCAAAGAATATGACTTTTCAAATGATCAGACAAAGAGCTGTGAAATGGAAAAGACTCAAATTTGGAACATTTATTTTTGAATCCAAAGGATTAAGAACTAGGGGATGTCACGTATCTTGAGGAGAACCTCACTGACTTTCCAAGCTATCCTATGATTTAGCTTCAATTTCAAGAAGAATTAAATGTTCATCTTGCTAATTTTATTAAATAGAGCTTACATCCATGTGAGATGATTGCACAAATAGCCTGGAAGATATGAGGATTTTGGTCCTGAAGAACGATAAACTCATAATTTTAGACTGATTTAGGGCTTAAATTGTGTAGCAGAACCATACAAATGTATAAAGAAAACATTGGCTTGTTGTTTAATAACTAAGCAAAGATGTGTTGTTTCAGATCCTCATGTTATTGCAGATCGCAGTTGTAAAAGACTGCCCACAAAGCTATCTCAAGACTCCTTGGTGAAGTAGCAGTCCTAAATTTTAAGGTTTAAATGACATGTTTAAAATCAAATATTATGGGGAGGGGGAGTTAAAGTTGATTAGAAAGACACCGGTTAGGATCCCACAATTCCCTCATTCTGACACAATTATTTTCTTTTTATCCACTTAGTCCAAATGAATTTACTTAACTCAATTCAATGAGTTCCATACTTTCATTTACACTATGGAAAATCTCGTTAGTAATTGTAGGTTACCTCCTCTAAGGGACTCCTGATCATCCACTAGAGATGTTTTAATTTAGTTGTAATTTTTGTTTTTGTTATTTTATTTGTGATTAAATTTTGAGTTGTCTAATTTTTTGACTATTGTGGCGGTCAATTTTATCTTGTTTTAGTTTCTTAATTTTTGTTTTGATTTCAAATTTTTGGCTATCCTAAAAGTTTCAAGTTTGACATGTAGGGTGACCCATGTTATTCAACACACAAGTTTATAGGTAGGAAACAAGAGGTACAAAAAGATAAATAAAAGTAAATTGCAATGCAATAACTTAAAAGCGTACCTGCTGATTCTTCCCACTCCTCCACTTGAAAGATCAGTACTTGCAATGCATATATATAATTTTGTAGGTATTAAAACATGTTTGTAGGAAGAGTATAGAGTACATGTTTGAGGTATGTCTACTAAACCCTATGTCATACCCTTGTAGGCCCAATTTGTTCATCTGTGGGGATGATTCCATCGAGCAAATCATAAAATGTCTAAGTATCCGCCGAGACTCTCAAAGGATAATGAAAAGGTCTTGGGTAATTTCCTAGACATTTCACAGTCCCTCAAATCATCTCAAGTTCATTTTGGTCCAATTATGATGCTATGTGGTTCACCCAATTCATACCCTTATACTCAGTGAACCTTGATGTTTTGATTACCCCTTTAAGTGGGTTAATTATCATTTGATGTTTCACTTACGAATTATACGGGTAAAGGCCCTTAGAGGCAATTTTCCTTAATTAAGAAAATTAGTTGGTTTGATTTTTAAATATGGGCTTGTACTATTTTAAAAGGGTTTCAAATTATTTATAGGTCATTTTCTAAACCTCATTAGTCAAAATTTTAATTAGCCTAGTTCACCACTAAGCCCTTAAAACTTAACGGGTAAATTTGTAATTTTTATAAAGATTTAAATATTTATGCTTTTAATCCTTATAAGGAATCATAAATCATTATAACACCATTAATCGGGGTTTGAAATTAGTGGGTTATGTTCTTCCAAAGTCAAACCCCCAACCTCAATATCCTCTTATTTAACTAGTCTTCTGAATTTCATCAATTTAAGAAATTACAAATTTATCCTAATGAGAACAAAGTGAGATTGGTTACTACCATTTATCCATTTTATATTTCAATCATCTAAAGATGTCAATTATGATCATTTATTACCCATTTACCCTTTGGTTGGGCCTAAATTTTAATTAAGGCTTAAATCCTAAAATTATCATTTTGCCCTTAAGGCCTTAACACCTTATACTTCAATAAAATAAACCCAAATGACTTTTAAATTTTTATTCTACCCCACTCATTTGTTAGTTAAAACATCAGAGGAGAAAATGTGATTTTTCTGAATTTATTCAATATTATAGTTATTTTAATGCAAAAATAAGGATTTTTGATGAAAATTCAATAACTCAACCAAAACAAAATCTTTGTCCATAAGAAAATTTTGGAGGTTCACCTAGGTCTGAGGACCACTTGGACCAATTTTCAAGATTTTTAGATGTTTAATTTAATTAATATAATTATTTGTTTGTTATGAGTACTAATTAAATATAAAATATTATTTAAGTACAAAATTATCTTTTACATTTTTCTTAAATCTCTCTAAGTCCAGAAAACCCAGAGAGACAAATTTCATATTTTTATGGTTTATATTTTAATTATTAGAATTATTTTAGTTGAAAATTAAAGAAAATTCATTTTAAGCCTTTAAAATTAGTATCTTTACTTAGAAAATTAGGAGAATTATTTTAATTTGTCCCAAGTGATCAGGAAGTTAAATGTGACATTTTAGTGTGTTTTTACAATTTTTATATATTTTATGATTTTTAATTATTTTTTAGTTATTTAAATATTTAAAAATGACTTAAATTTTATGAATTTTAATTAATTATTTAATTTTTTTTATAACTTTTATGATTTTTATTTGATTTAATTCCTCTTTTATTTTTCTTAAAATTTCTATGGGGAGTTCTTCGTACATTAAATTACAATGGAGAATAATTTTTATATCATTTGCATTTATAATTATTCTAATTTAATTTTCTTTCATTTTAAGAGTTAATGACAATTAGGGTTATTCTTAAGGAGTTAAACCAAGTTTATAGTTTTCCTAGGGTCCACTGACCACAATGAACTTACCAAAACAAGTTTTGTATTTTTCTGATTAATATTTTAATTATTACAATTATTTTACCAAAATAGACGACATGCTTGAAAAAGAGAGATCTTCCATGACCTTGAAAAAATCAGGGAAGATTCCTCATGAGAGAGAGAGCCAAAGAACTAGAAATCAAGTCATGGTGAAATTTCCAAGCAAATGGTGAATACAATTAAGGAATACACTATTTAATTAATTAAAAGTTACACATGCAACAAACAAACATGAAACCCTTACCACATTATTCTCTTCTGTTCACAGAGCATGAGGGTATTTTTCTTTTATATTTATAATTTGTTTATGAAAATACATGGATTTTTGGAGTTATGGTATTTAAGTAAATAAAAAAAATCTATATTTTTCTATTTAAACCACACGACACCACCTCAACGTACCGTGGCTCTGAATAGCCACGCAGCACTCCGCTATTTAACGTCGCCTTCTGACTCAGCAGCCATGCATCCCACCTCATCATTCCATCCACTTGTGCAATGTGATCTCAGTAGTCTAAATGAACACCTACAATCAAACAACATCCACTCATTCTCATCAAGTCCCTCAACCCATAAACTGTCCACCTTCTAAACCTAATATCTCTCTCGATACTCAACCAAGTCTCTTTGGGTTTATTCTATAAACGTGACTGAACTAGGAGAGCACATCTATTTGTTTAATCATGTTCTAAATTGAGTCCATAAGCATGGAGAATTAAAATTAGCTTTATTTGAGGGGAGAATTCAATACCTTAGCCCAAAGAGGTGTGGCCTCAATTGGGTGCTTTCAAAAGCTTGAGTTGAGTCCACACAGCTCTTAGATGAAGCCTTGGGTTGTGGTGAATTGCCTAGGTATGAAATCGATCGAGGCCTATTTGGGGTGTTGATCAAAGTCTATGGTAGGGTGGTCTGGTGATGGGGCTTTTGTGGGGGATCATCTTCTTTCACTCAAGGATGGTGTAGGTGAAGTTAATTTAGATTTGGTGAATTTTTGAGGGGTGTCCTATTTTGGGCTTAAATTAGGATGGAGAAAATGGCTCTGGTCAGTCTGGAAGAGGGCTGGAAGATGGTTAGTTCAAACTCAAGAGGTCTTGAAGAAGCTCTGAGAACAATTTTGCAGAGTCTCCCCAAGGAACTTGAACCTCTTTTTCCTTGGCCGTGGAAGGGGAGTTTTAATAAAGGAGGCCATTGTGGTTGTCATGGATACTGAAGTGGCTGGAAGGCTGCTTAGGTGGAAAGAAGAAAGTGAAAATGTCCAATTGGACAAGGGCACATCAGGTAGGCTGAATTTTTTGTTTTAGCCAAGGTGGATATCTTGGGTTTGGGGTTTTCGGCAGCCAAGGTGGTCGGCCAGCTGGAGTCAGGTTATTAATTTCAGTGGTGGGCAAATGTGAAGCCAATTGGGTTTGTGCATTGGTAGAGGTGAATAATTGAAGTGGAAATGGATTTGGGACAACTTGGGATTAGGTTAGGTTTAGCTTCATGAAAATGCCTTGGGTGACTCCCCATGGCAGACCAAGATCAGGTGGATCAGCTGAAGTAGTGTGGAGAGGTCCCTATCCAAGGGATTTGGCTAAGCATGAGTTAGAGTGTGTCATTAAAAAGGTTAAATCCTTTTTTAAGGAGGCTTGAAAGTGTCTCCTCCTTTTTCCATTAATAACTTAGTGAGGTGGCAAAGACTCATATGGCTCACCTATGGCTTGGTGAATGCTTTATGACTTGTCCTTGGGTTGGTCAATTTGCATGAAAAGAGATTTTTGGATTTATAGGGTATTTTAGTGGATTTTGTCATGAGGCTTGATGTGGAATGACTTGATCATGGATTTAAGACTTACAGAATGATTTTGATTAAATGGATTATGAGGGGAAATTTAGCATGTGGGCTTTTGGGTAAAATTTAGGCTTTTTGAATGGCTTAAGGGCTTGAGCCTTTAAAATTTGGGTTGAATTTGGGCTTGTGTTTGGGTTAGATTTGGATTAAAACATGGTCAATTAAATGTTTAATTTGGTGTAATGGGGTGTCATGAAGAGCATTGAAATCATTTTAAGTCATTTTGAATTGAATTGGAATGACAATTTGGTGAAATTTGAACATAGAATCAATTTGGAGATTTTGGGTTAAACTTGGGTTTTGAGATAGGCTAGAGCTTGGCTATGGCCCAATTGATGGTTCAATTTTGTACGGGTGATTTTTAGGAAGTATTTCAAAAAAAAATTGGGTGGAAATTTTGGGGTTATGGTTTTTAATTTGGTGACATTTGGGGATATCACCAATTTAGGGTGAATTTGGGGCTTTTTGATTTGGGTGAAATTGAGCTTTTAAGGGTAATTTGGGGTTTTGGTCAAAATGGTCAATTTGGCCAAATTGAGCCTATAGTAGTGGTTCAAATTGATTTTGGGGAAAATTAAGATGATTTTGGAATTTTTAGGAATTTTTGGAGTTTTTGCAATTTTAGGATCATGAGGGGCATTTTGGTAATTTTGAGGGTAGTTTGGGAAATTTGGAAATTTGGTGAATTTTGATCAATTTGGGTAGTGGGAAGCATTTCTAAATGATTTTTTGAAAAAAAAAATGGTAATTTGATCAATTTTTGGAATTTTGGCAAAAATTAGGGTTGTAGGGGTATTTTGATAATTTTTATGAAAGTTTAGGCTTGAGTGGGTAGGTAAGCCATCAAGTCATTTCCATGTCATGAGAACCATGTAAGGATTCACTTTTTATGTTCAATATGCTAGTTTTAAGCCTCTTAGCCAAGGGCTTGGGGTTTGGGTCCACCCATATGAGCTTTCCAAAAGGAATAAGGAGACCAAATCAAGTTCAAGTTGTCTTAGGGTTTAGGGTGTGTAAAAAAATGTAGTGTGTGCAAGCTAGCGTAACCCAGACCAGACCACCCAGTGTTAGTCCTAAGGCTTGACCATCCTATGGGTACTTTCTTTTGGCTCCTTCATATTGACCCCACCTACTATGTGCTAGAGGTTAGGACCAATATGTGGAACTTCAAGTTGAGCAGAGAAGAGTTTAGAATTTCTAATGGTGAGGGTTCCTTTTCTAGTCCTCTAGGAATAGTCAACAGAAAAGTCCTATGGCTAGACCCTAGGCTACTAAGGAAGAAACTAGACCTCAACCAAAAGTGAGGTCAATAAATGTACCCCTAATAGGTGTCGTGTGTTAGGCAAGCACACCACACTTATTGACATTGACCAAAGAGATTAAAAAAGCCAACACAAACATTTAAGCCAACATGTCTAGAACAGAAAGTAGAATTGAGTGAGTGTTGTTTCTTCTGGGAAATTAGCAAGTGAAAATTTGATCGAAATCGAGGATTCGACACTCTCTTTGGGGATTAAAAAGAAATGAATTTTGAAAATGACCATCAGGAAAAGAAGAATGATGGTCATGGTGAAGATTCAATTTCAATTCAATTGTTAAAAAAAAAATTTCTAACTTCAATAGTTTTGGAGGATGGGAATTAAAAAATTTAGATATTGACGCCGAGATGGGAATTTAAACTTAAGTATCAACCCCATAAAGAGAATCATAATTTAGGTATCGACCTCAAAAGAAGGGAATCATAATATTGGTACTGACACGAGATGGGAATTGAATATTAGGTATCAATCCTAGAAAGAGAATTGGAATTTAGGTACTGACCTTGAAAGAAATGAATCAGAATTTAAGTACTGACCTCGAGATGGAATTGAAATTTAAGTATCAATCCTACACAGATAATTGAAATTTTGGTACCGACCTCAAAAGAAGGGAATCAAAATTTATGCACTGACCCTGAGATGGAAATTAAAATTTAGGTAACAATCCAAGACAGAGAATTTGAATTTAGGCACCGACGTTGAAAGAAGGGAATCAGAAAATAAGCACTTACCCTGAGAATATCATGAGTGTGTATAAATTTCTTGAATAAGAAGGTGAAAGTTTAGGGAATTTAAGGGAATCAGACGACCTTGTATTGACCTTGGAATTTCATGGATGCAAAAAATTTCTTAGAAGGAAGGTAGAAAATTTAGGGAATTTATATGAATCAGATAACCTTGCACCGACCCTAGAATTTCATGGATGCGGAAAATTTCTCGGAATGAAGGTGGAAATTTTAGGGAATTTAAAGGAATTGGAGGACCTTGCACTAACCATGGAATTTCATCATGCGGAAAATTTCTCGGAAGGAAAAATTTAGGGAATTTAAAGGAATCAAACAACCTTGCTCCAATCCTGAACATCGTGGATGCAAAAAATTTCTCAGAAAGAACACAAAAAATTTAGGTAATTTAAAGGAATCGGATGACCTTGCACTGACCTTGAGATTTCATGGATGCGGAAAATTTCTCAAATAGAAGGTGGAAATTTTAGTGAGTTTAAAAGAATCAAATGAACTTGCACTATTTCTGGAATTTTATAGATGCGAAAAATTTCTTTAAAAGGAGGTGAAAAGTTTTGGGAGTTTAAAGGAATCAGGCAACCTTGCTCCAACCTTAGAATTTCATGGAGCTGAAAGTTTCTCGGAAGGAAGGTGAAAATTTTGGGAATTTAAAGGAATCAGAAGTCCTTACACCGACCCTGGAATTTCATTTAAAATGTTGCAATAACGAGGGCTCCTAAAGTAATGCAATAACAGATGTAGCATCCTCAACATCTAAAATATTGTGGGAATTAGAATTTAGGTAATATCCCTGAAATCTGAGATTGTCGAGATTTCGTGAAAATATAGAGATTCCAAAACGTTGAGATTTTGTGAAGGTATAGAGATTTCAGAATGTTGAGATTTATGAAGATATAGAGATTTTGGTTTGTTCAGCTCTCATGAAGATATAGAGATTTCAGAATGTCGAGATTTCATGAAGATATAGAGATTTTGGAATGTTGAGATTTCGTGAGGGTTGTAACAAATTCGCGCAGACAGACATTCGTGTTGCACAAGCGGGGAGTGAGGAACCTCAAACTTGAGAGGAACAAACTCACCAAATCTATCATTTTCTATTTTTGTTGTTCTTATCACTTTTAATTATCAAAGTGTATTTTAAAAATTGAATTTTTTGTAGGTTGATTTTAAAAAAAATTAAAATTTTAATATCATACTTTCATTGTATTATTCTTTGTTCATTATAATTCAAAACCAACGTATGGTTTCAAGGCTCCTTATCAATCACACAAAAAGGGAAATTTGAAAATATGTTGAAATCTAAAAGAAATTTCATTAATATGCTTCAAACAGGTGTTACAGACTTAGTACATGCTAAAATATCAATTGAGACAACATGTTGAATATATCTGAAACATCATATATGGAGTACATATCATATGTTGTTCTGACGCAGTAAAAAGGTGACAAAATATGCTTATCTATCCTCTGTAGGGTGAGGCACTAATCAAGCTGACCTATTAAGCCACGCTTCAGGACTAGAATTCCATTTATGTGTACTTAGAGGTGCAACCATCTCATAGCTTGTACGGGTGTAGCTCCTCCAACACTGGATCCAGATAGAACCCATATGGTACTTTTCTTTCATACATTCTTCTGAATGTCACAAATAATCTGCGATGTCGCACTCCCGAAATTCAGTGCTTAGCTAGATCTGCTCCATTTCCCTTTAAAATTAGTGTTAAACCCATTGTTAGCGGAATCTCGACAGATCCTCTAAACTCTCCAGGGCCAATAATAGCGATCTCCTTTCCGAACAGGATGTTACTTCGACTCATGAATGACACCACGTATAAGGGACTTACAAAATCATGGTGTTCTATGTGCGGAGGGATACAATCTCCTTCATCATAAACAATAGTTATGGAACTATTTGACTTGCAATTTGTTACTAGTATACTCCATCTGACCATCCTTTTGATAGTTCTGTTTATCTCAGAAGTTAGTGGATCCACCTCGTCGTATCTGAGGATACTCGCAGGCTCCCTTTTCATATCTTCGACAAAGTTATAGCAGCAATCACTCTGGATTGTTATCCTTCTTTTCCCGCACATTCATTTTCATGACTCTGAGTAAGTTTTCTTCATTAGTAGACCAGCATGACCTCTCTCTCATAGCTTAAATACATAGTCAAGAATTCTTGTTTCATCAGTTTTAGAGAAGACCTCTGTATATAGTTGTAATCCTTCCAAAATGTTGACAAAATTTCCTTGGATTTCATCATAGAATTCAAATTCTTGCTTTTTAACTTTGTTCATCCTTTCCAATTCTACCATAGGAATCTTTTGAGATCGTCAAGGTGGCTCCCTCATCTTAATATATATAGGATACCATGTCTGACTCTGTTATGAAGATAATGGAATATATAATTCAGTACTTGGGCATGCTGCCTCCTGGCACCACGTATCAGTGGTTGTGAACTCCTTAAAGGAGCTATAGTGATCCAAATGGAGAAAATTTCATTCTGGGCATTCTACGAATGCTCCTCTCATTGATTTTTTTACAGGAATCTTGATGTTGCCATTGAGCAACCTCTGTAAAGTTTGTTGGGAATTGCTGGTAATGTTTACTTTGCAACAACTCTGACTCATCCTCTGAAACAGGTAGACAACTAAAAGTCTCTCTCATACAAGGATCATAATTTTTTTCCTCAAGAATCGGGGTAAGTGTATTTTCTATCTCTTTTATATGTCTCTTCTCCTCATGTAAGAAGGCTTTGTGCTTGTGGCAATTAACGTTATGGCGTTGAGTTCTTCTTAGTGGCGCATCTGGCATTCTGTCTTCATCAGCACTGATTAAATTCCCCGTCGGTGCAGTTATCATGGAAGGAAAACAACTAGTCCCTTCCATCAAATTTATAGTGTTATCACTTTCTTCCTCTTTAGCAAGGAGTTTTCTTTGGTATCGATCTTCAATAGTTACGGGAATCCTTCTTTCTCTTGGCGACTGACTATGTCCTTCTTCAGGGGACCCTCATAGTTTACGTTGACCTGACTGAAGTCTAAGTCAAAGTTTATGATGACACTCTGACTTTTTCAAAAACTAGCTTTCTTTGTTCAGTGTGAGATTCAAGCCATCTCTAATTGCAAAAACTAGCTTTCATCTTGACTTTTTTGTGCAGAAGACAGAAAGCATTAATGTGTTGAAATTCAACACGATAAAGAATAAAAAATGAAGTATTTCTCAAAAAAATTAATTTTTAATTTATATTGATTAAAATTTTATTCATTTATTTTATTTTAATTTCACGAAATTTTAAAATTAGAAAAAAAAGGAGAAATAAATTGAGCAATTTTGAAAATTTTCATTTTATCGAGGTTAATTTTATTAGAAAATTTTGGATCCTGTCATAGATGCTTGGCCAAATAAATAACCCTAGAAAAATCAAAATTTTAAAGGAGTTGACTTCAAGTAACATCACGTCGGGTAATATGTCTTCAAATAGCATCCATAAACTATCAACATAGGTATTTCGCCTTGATAATCCACTAGATGGTAATATCCTCCCGAATAATCCTTCTCTATGACAAATGGTCCCTCCCAAGTTGGTTCAAATTTTCCACCTATCTTACGGTGCGCAAGAATAGGTCTTTTGAGAACAATAACTAGGTCACCAACTTTAAACGCCCTCGGACAAACCAATTTGTCATGAGTTGCACCATCCTTGCTTGGTAGAGCTCCAAATTGTATTGTGCTTCTAATTGTTTTCCCTCAAAACTTTCTAATTATTCAAGTCTGAGCTTAGCAATTTCTTGTGTTGTGATTTGATTGGCGACAGAGACTCTGAGAGATGATGTCTGGACTTCTAGCAGCAATACAGCCCCAGACGCGTACACAAATGTGTAATGTTTACATTAAGTGGAAGTTCTGAACGTTGTCCGGCAGGCCCACAAGCCTTCTAATAATTTATTATGCCAATCTCATTTGTTTTAGTTAAAATTTTCATGAGAATCTTATTGAAGGCCTCAACCAGTCCGTTTGACCTTGAACAACAAATCGTAGAGTATTTCCAAACTATCTCATGCCGTTTGACAAAGTTGTTAATCTTTATGTTTTTGAAGGCTATCCCATTTTCGTAAATTACTCTGCGCGGTACATCAAAATGATAAAAAAATTGTCATTTAAAAATTGTAGAAAATGTTGTGTTGTACCCTCTTATAACAGCATTCTCTCCACCCACTCGGAGAAGTAATCCTTAGCAGCAAGAATAAATTTATGTCCCTTAGAGGATGGAGGGTCTATTGGACCTACTGTGTCTGTGCCCCAACACTCAAATTACCACGAAGAAACGATTGGTTCTAGCACATTCAGAGGTTGGTGTAAAACCAGCCCATGCACTTGGCAAAATGTGACACCTTCTTGCCATATCCATGCTTTCGAATATTATTTCTGGCCTTGACTGGTGAGCACCACATAATCCGACATATACTTCTTTAATGATATTTTGTGCTTCAGCTCTACTTAGAAATTGTAACCACATCTGATCGAATGATCTTCTATAAAGGATATCGCCCACTAGAGCATATGACATAGCTCTTCTTGTGATGTGATATGTTTCAGTCTTGTCTTCTGACAGCTTTCTAGTTTGCAAATATTCTATTAATGGCTTACGCCAATCTTCATTGATGTTAGCAACTACACTCGTCATTTCTTCTTCTTTTCTAAGCTCATGTAGATTATTAAGGTCGATCTAAGATAGAACCTGACATCTTTGTATTGTAATGTCAATGGAGTCCTTCGGTGGACACACCATTTCCTTAGCAAGTTTCACTAAAGCGTCGGAAAGGGTGTTAACTCCCTAAAGAATCTAATATAGAATCGCATTGGGAATCTGCTCTAACAACTTTATTTTGTACTGGTGGTATTCTGCTAGCTTTGGTTTTAAAATTTTATATTGTCCGACAACTTGTTAGATCACGAGTTGTGAGTCATCATAGATGATGATATCCATTATATCTATTGAGATTGCTAATTCCAACCCAATGATCAATGTTTAATATTTTTCTTTATTATTCATGCACGGCTTTGTCAGCTGATAAGAGAATCTCAACATACCCTTATCTTTTGTGGTGAAAATCAGACCAATTTCTGCTTTACCCAGTATAACTATCTCTAGTCCTTTGTCCTTTCTAGCTGATAAAGCTCCATCAAAATACATTTCTCAATGCCTAGCATTAAATGGTTCTATTTACAGAATTTGTTCTTATGGTAATTCATACTTGAGAGGGGACCCAGTTGGAAGTGGGTGTGCTGCGAGAAAATCTGCTAAAATCTGTCCCTTGATAGCCCGGAGGGGAATAAAAGTTATATCAAATTACAATAAAATCATTAACCATCATGCTAAAGATACGAAAAGTGTTGGTCGGGTCATCAAATAGTACAATGGATTAACTTTTGAAATAAGGGTAATTTTATTAGA
This sequence comes from Phalaenopsis aphrodite, assembly GCA_003013225.1. NCBI lineage: Eukaryota > Viridiplantae > Streptophyta > Magnoliopsida > Asparagales > Orchidaceae > Phalaenopsis > Phalaenopsis aphrodite. The sequence goes on along the minus strand of NEWO01001110.1, from coordinate 42,715 downwards.
GAGCATGTAATGCCTAAGCTTTTGGGTTACAAAAATTAAAGCTAGAAACTGGTTCTCAATAGGAGAATTCTTTACCTCCTTCAAAATTAGACAGTGACTCAAGTATT